>PITA01006967.1:0-95543 GCA_004023965.1 Spilogale gracilis | reverse complement strand
CAACAGAGACTTTGAACACAGAAACAAACTGAGGGACTTGGAGGGAGGGGGGTGGAGGGATGGGAGAGCCTGGTGGTGGGTACTGGGGACACCTAAAGCGGGGAGCACTGGGTGTGGGGAATGGGGAATGAATCTTGAAACACTGGAAAAAAAAATTTAGTAACAATAAAAAAAAAATAAATAAATAAATAAAAAAAAAGAAGATATGCAGATGGAAAATAAGCATATGAAAATATGCTCCACACTATAAATCATCAGGGAAATGCAAATTAAACAATAATGAGATATCACTACACACCCATCAGAATGGCTAAAATCCCAAACAATGGAAACATCAAATGTTGGCATATATGTGGAGCAACAGGAACCCCATTCTTTGTTGGCAGGAAAGCAAAATGAAAATGGTGGCCATTTTGGAAGACAGTTTGGTGGCTTCCTAACAAAACTAAACATACTCTTAACCTATGATACAGCAATCAACTCCTTAGTATTTACCCAAAGGAGCTGAAAACACATGTCAACACAAAAACCTGCACACTAATGTTTATAGCAGCTTCATTCATAATTGCCAAAACCTGGAAGAAATTAAGACTTCCTTCAGTAGGTAAATGCGTAAACTGTGGCACATTCAAACAATAGAATATTATTCAGAGCTAAAAAGAAATGAGCTATCAAGCCATGAAAAGACATGGAGGAAGTTTAAATGCATATTACTAAATAAAAAACTCAATCTAAAAAGTCTACATACTACACAATTCCAACTATATGACATTCTAGAAAAAACAAAATTATGGAGACAGTAAAAAGATCAGTGGTTGCCAGAGACTGTAGGGAGAAAGAGATGACTAGACAGAGGATAGAGGATTTTTAGGGCACTGAAACTCTGTATAATATCATAATGATGAATACCTGCATTTGTCCAAACCCACAGAATTATACAATACCAAGAATGAAATGAAGTATAAACTATGGACTTTGTGATAATGATGTGTCACTATTGATTCACCAGCTGTAACAAATGTACTACTCTGGTGGGATGCTGATAATGGGGCAGGCTATGCATATGTGGGAGCAGGGTATATATGTGGAAAATATCTGTCTTCCCTTTAAATTTTTTCCTAATACAAATCTGTTAAAAAGTATAAAATTTTAAACAGTTCTGAAAAAGGTAAGTATCCTGAAAATGAAAGGAAAAAAAAATTTTAGGTAAAGTTTAAAAACATAAATCCAGCTATATACTTTGTTTTAGGAACAGATAAAATTATACACATATAAAGGTTAAAAGTATACAAATATGTATATATATATATATATACATATTCATATTTTATATATATATACATATACTATGATGTCTATTTCTTGGCCTAAGTGGTGAGTATCTGGGTGTTTATTACGTTTTTTTTTAACTATAATATATATTTTCATATACATGAACTTATACTGTATTTTACGTATTGGAAAAAAATAAAATAAACCCCTGAAGTAACTGCAATTGAAGATATTTCACAGATCAGACACTGAAGATCTTTTTTGTTCTTTAGAGAAAATATCAAAATATACTTAATAGCCCTTACCAGGAATTTATGAAGCACAGAAAAGCGTAAAATCAAGGAAAAATAATTATTCCCTCTTCGCAGGTAATAAATCTAAACTAGAATATTCAATCATGAGTCAGCTAAACAGACAACTAGCTGAGGAATAAAGAATATTTTTACCCTCAGCGAGGATTCCTCTCTGTTGGTTAAATGTTAATGTTTTCCCCTGCAGGGTACAAGGAAAGAGGTCAAACACTTTAGGAATAAACGAATAGTTTAACCTGTGCTAGAGGGGCTTGTTAAACAGAACTTGTCTGTAGTGACAATGTGACAGATTTTCTGGAACTGTTCCAAAGCTGTTAACCATCATTGATCCATATAATGAACTCCTTATTTTCATCAAATGCTTGAGAAAATAATTTTCTTTTTCTCCTAAAAATTTTAGCAAATAAACCTGTGGCAAAATAAGTAAATAAAGTTATAATAATTAAATTACAAATAGAATGCTATTTTTAAATTAATATTTAAATTCATCCTTCTCATCACCAGTGGAAATGAGGATTTGGGAAGATTAGCGTATTTTACAAAGTAAACTATCATTAGAGAATAAGTCAATTATAACTTGAAAGTAAGAAACATTTTCCTGAGAGGATCAAATTTGTAATATATTGAGCCACTCAGATCCTTTGGGAAGGTAATAGTGCAGTCATTTAATAAACGCTGAGAGGCAATAGCCTGTTCCTTAGTTTGTATATATCCAAAGCCACTTGTAAAGAGAGCCATAGAATTAAAAACAATAATGTTGGTGTTATTCAGATGCTTATTTTCAAAATAACCTAAACTTAATTGGCACAAAATTTAATTATCCTTAATTTTACAAATAAGCAATAATTTATTTCACACCAAAATTAGTATGGTTATATGTTTCAAGTTAATACATTGAGTTTAGGACTATACTACAGTATTTGTGCTCAAATCTTGGCTTTAGACTTTTAATCTACTGCAATTATCATTTTTTGAAACTTTATAAGATAACCTTATATTTAAGATCAATAGCCAAAACTACAGTTTCTGCTATTTACATAAGGAAATGAAAAATAAATGGATTTAAAATATGTAAGACTCAAATTTCCATTTTATTATTTATAATCTCAAGTGTATGATTCTTGACTTGCAATCATACCACCATAAGGAAAAAGACATGAAATATATCAGCAGTCTTAATTCAGAGAGAAAAGATTATAACTGGATGAAATTCCTTCCACCAAAGCTAAATTGGTTATACTGTAAGATTTCTACTCACTTATTTTTCTACCATCTTTACCTCACCAAGAATTTTTTTTCCTATTATTTCACTAAATTAAAAATGGATATATTTGTTTATTCAACAAGCACTCATAGGATTCCCACCACGTACCAGGCATTCTCTTAGGTACTAGGATGTCATTAGTAAAATAAAATTCCCAGGCTTTATAGAGCTTATATTTTAGACAGAGAAGATTGACCTAGTAGAGGAAATACAGGATTCTCAACAAATAAAAAAGGTAAAAAATATAAAATAAGTGAAATAATTTTAAATGCTATGGATAAATATAAAACAAGGTGTATATGGGCTGCTGATATTAAAATGGCATGCTCTTTTATATATGGTGTCCAGGGAATGCTTCAGTCACTGACAATATTTAGGCAGAGGCATGAGGGATACGAGACAGTGAGCCTCATAGGTATAGGAAAAAACTTGTCTAGGCAAAGATAAAAGTAAGACCAATCAATTGTGCTTAAGGAGGAAAGTGTGAGCATGTTTTAAAGAACTGTGAAGAGACCAGAGAAATAGAGAGAAGTGGGGCCTAGATAGGGGAAAATGGAAGAATATGTTTAGCATAATACTGAAGTCCTTAAGAGGCTATTGTAATGGATTTCTTTGTGCCCTGTGTAAGATGGGGAATCATCTGAGGCAGAGAAATGACATGATTGCAATATTAAAGGGATGACACTAGGTAATCTATTCAGAAGAGCCAGCCTTCATTGATGGATTGTGTAAGGTTGAGGGAAAAAACAGGCATCAAGATGATCCAAGATGAATTTAGGGAGTTACCCTTGGGACATACTCCTTTGAAATATATTTTAGACTACAAAGTGGAGATGGTGAGTCAGAAACTGGATGCACAAGCATGAAGTCTTGAAGAGGGATCTGGCCTAGAGATATAAATTTATCAGTTCAGAGATAAAATTCAAAGACTTGAAACTATGAATACTGACTGGAAAGAGTGGGGCGGAGAAAATAAGAGATCTAAATGCTGAAAACTTCAAATTTATTAATTTCAAAATTTAGAGGTCAAGGTGATCAGTAAGAACAAGGAAAGAGAGTCACGCAAGCAGCCTGGAAGAAGACGGAGTATGGTGGTCCAGGAGCAATGTTTTGAAACTGGCTCTTGAAGAAACTGAGTATTGAGAAAAAAAAAATATATATATATATAGATATAGATATAGAGAGAGAGACTGTGTGACTATACATATATATTAATATATTATAAATATATAATATATATATACTAAAAATTTTCCTGTTGGAAACATTATCAAATTGATATCTAGCTATATTTTCAAAAATTATTTTGATAGATCTGTGTGAAAATCTATTTTGATTACATCTGAGATTTAATTTATAGAGGTGACTGAGCAATGACATAGAGAAGGTGAATGCTATTAAAAGAAGTTTTATAAAACACAGTTTTGGGGATGCCTGTTGGCTCAGTCAGTTAAACATCTGCCTTCAGCTCAGGTCATGATCCCAGGGTCCTGGGATCATGATCGAGTCCTTCATGGGGCTCACAGCTCAGTGGGGAGCCTGCTTCTCCCTCTTGTGTGCTCACTCGCTTTATCTCTCTCTCTCTCTCTCTTCTCTCTGACAAATAAATAAATAAAATCTTAAAAAAAAATAAGTTACAGTGTCCAAGAGAAAGCTGGCACACTGTACCATGCAGGGGCACATGAGAAACCACAGATTTAGTCAGGAGGCAAAAGAAGTGAGGGGGAAGCACAGGCCAGAGCTTTCACTGGGATTTTCACAGGAAAGAATTAGTAAGACAGGGTGGATACATTGAGCAAGCTTAGGGTTGAATATTGTGGTGGGCTCTGGACCATAGTGATGGTCTCCAGTTTTCCAGTACCTGACCCTGCAGTGATTTAGGGCAGCAAGAATACTGACTTTATGTGTGACAATTTGATTTTAAAAATAAATAAATAAAATACAAGGTGATTGGTAATACTGGTTTTGGACGGCTTGGTTTATATATGAAAGGTGTGTTGGCAGGTAAGTAGATTGTTATCTCTAGAAATTAGCTAACATTGCAAAAGGCAGTTCCTCCTGGGTCTGTGAAGACCCCCAAATGTCATAAAGAATCATAAAACACTGAAAAAAATTTTTTAAAGATTTTATTTATTTGACAGAGAGAAACATAGCCAGAGAAGGAACACAAGCAGGGGGAGTGAGAGAGGGAGAAGCAGGCTTCCCACCGATCAGGGAGCCCGATGTGGGACTAGATCGCGGGTCTCCAGGATCATGACCTGAGCCGAAGGCAGTCGCTTAACCAACTGAGCCACCCAGGCACCCCAAACACTGGAAATTTTAAAAAACTATGATTAGTACAAAACCTCAGTGGAGTGAGTCTACAGAGGAGTCATAGGAGGAGGAGAACTGAAATCAAAGTGCAGAAACACTTTCAATAATAATTTTTGTGAAGGAAAGAAATGGGGCAATAGCATGAGGTAAAAGGGAAAGTCAAGCACATGTTTTTCTTACTGTGACAGCATTTACCTTCTATTTCTATGCTGATGGTAATGGTCAGGTATGAAAGGAAAAACTTGATGATGCAGTAGATCCCGGAAGTGATGAATCATGGATAACTTACTTATGATTACAGGAGAGGAGGCAGGAAACACAGGCACAGGTGCA
Organism: Spilogale gracilis; assembly: GCA_004023965.1. NCBI lineage: Eukaryota > Metazoa > Chordata > Mammalia > Carnivora > Mephitidae > Spilogale > Spilogale gracilis. The sequence continues at coordinate 90,050 of PITA01006967.1, read as the reverse complement.
GATAGGTGGGTAAGTGTAATGTAGGTAAGTATAGGATCTAGAGAAGGTTCTATTCTGATTGATTCTATGTTCTTCCAAGATTGAGGTAATATCATGAGCTGATAAAACAACTTATAGTAGAAACATTAGAGGTTTGAGAAGACAAAAGGTATGAAATAACTGTCTAACAGAGTGGGATAGCAAATGAACTTGAGAAATATAATAAATTTGCCAAAATATGCTATCAACCTGCTTACTATTAGTATATTAGTATTCACAAGATTAAAGTGGACAATGCATGTATTTTTTTTTCTTTAGCTACATTCAGCCTTCCATAGCCCAGGTACAAAGTTTGTGGATTGATTGTATTTAACCGCTTTGAGGGTTTTCCAGGTAAATAGAACAAAAAAAGAGCATTATTGAGAATGTATGCAAGGAAAGAATTATGCTAATGTGCCATGAAATCTATCTGTGTAAAGAGAACAGTAAAAACATGAGTAGCAAGAACAGTGACAAACTGGAGCCTGGATAGTCATGTTCTCATGGGCTTAAAAAGTGAACATCTAGGAAACACTTATCAAGTATTTGTAACACATTGTTAGTCTTTTGGAAGATTAAATAATCAAAGGAAATGTTTCTATAATTTTAGGGTCTTAACAATTTCGTAGGGAAAAGCAGCAGCATGATGTTTCATTCATGACAAACTCATTGAATTTCTTTTCTACCACATGGTTCTAGTTATGACTATGGAATACAGGAAAATATTCAAGTTTATTTATAAAAATAGTGAGACATAAAGCAACTTCAAAATAAAAAAGAGGTAGTAAAATAGCTTACCTCATTTAAATATGTAAATTTACTGGACCTCTTATAAAAAGCTGTTGCCTTTTACAGATGGTGTATTTTTTATGCTCTTCCTCAGAGTATAACCATGAGTTGGATATACATCTTCAAAATCTTGGTTTAATGCCTTATTTTGTACTGAAATCTCTCATACAAGCACATTCATGAGAGGCAAAGGAGAGTTCAGACTGTGTCTTAATCTAGTTTGAAAGTCCAGCACTTAGAATAGTGCCTAGTAAATAACAGACGATATAAGTATGACATTGGGCAAAGAGAGAGAGAGAGATTTAAATCAATCAACATCAGTATCAACATACCAACATCAATTTGGGAGGAATGGGTTAGAAGCAGATTTGCAATCAATTTTCTCCCTTTATTAGAACAAACCTCTGGGAAACAAAGAAGGAGGTTACCTAGAAAATCTTCTTATAAGCCTGTATGCCATAACACTCGTGACAAATACATTAATTTGTTACTAAGAGATACCTATCTCTGGAATGTCTGACCAGGATATATCTGTTCCATCTAGAACTGCTTAGGGCAAACAAAGCCATAATGTATAGATTTAAGGGAAATAGCTTTCTAGAAAATACTTGGTAATTTATATAAATATCTACATATAAAATGGAGATGCTTCATAATCAAAATATCTTTTTGTATACATAATATATGTACATATACCATTTAAACATCTGTGTGTTAAATCTGAGCCAGAGCATTTCCTACTGCTGCCCCGGAGAGAGAGCTATGGTATCAGTCCCTGACCTCTTTCTGCTTTTCCTATGCCTCGCAAATACACGTACCCTTGAAATTATGAATAAATGTTGATGGTAAGGTATCTGATTCTTTTAAACCTGATTTTATAATCTGATCTTTTGTGTCATCTTAATTTGTCTTACAGGCATGAAACTAGGTGAAATAAACCAAATTAGATCATATGTAGGATACAAAACCTTAAGACTGGCCAAACTATAGGAAATAGGAAAAGAAGGAAAATAACACTGAAGATAAATAATGAGATAGGAGGAAAACTGAGATTTAAGATAGCAGAAAAAAAAAGAATAAATGTTTCAAGGAAAGGGAGTATTCACTTGTATGTGATTTTACTAACAGTTCAGATAAGAAAACGCAGAAGATATTCTTGGGTTTGGAAGCACAGAAATTATTGACAAAAGTAGTTCCAATGAAGTGGTAGAGATGGTAGCCAAAGAAAAATTATTTGAAGAATGAATAAGGATCTTAGGTGATTCAAGAAACATAGCTGTGAAAGCAAGTAAAAAAAAATACGTCATTCAGGAAAAAAAATGCATGGAGCTTTTAGGTCCTTTAAATATCTAGTAAGAGTAAATATTTAAATGCTGTGTTCAATATTGTCTGAATAATTTCTTGCTAGTAAGTGTATTAAACAAGTATGTCTATAATCAACATCTGATTCCAGAAATAAGTAGAGGGTGTTGGAGTACCTTCCCCTTTCCCCCCCAATATCTGTTGTCCTCAAGTCCCAGAAACACAGGCAGCCACCTGATTTCTTCAAGGATCAGGATCTATACTCATTACTAGACCAGAAAGTAAAAGGAGACCTTAAGTTTCCCTTAACTTTCTCACCAGAGCAAGTCTGAAGCAGGGAGCTCCCCACACTGTTTGCACTAGTGACCAAGTTGTCCCTTAAACAAAGCTACTCCGTACCCAACCTCAAAGCCAGGGAGCCCCCAAACATCCAAAACCCAAAAGAAAACCCTTTCCCAAAGCTAAGCCCATGGTTCCTGTAGTGTTCTTTGTTTTAGACTTCAGATGTTTCTGTTCTTAAATCATCCCCTCCTCCAAATTTTGAAATTCTCTTTTACTTTAGGAACAAGGAAAAATGTACCACTCCTTCCAAGTTTTTCCTGGAGAATAATGGATTTACCTCTTTCCCCATTGTTCAGTTTGTTTCCCTTTCTCAGGTCAGTACCATAACTCCCTTCATAGTATGTCTCTGATGATTTACAAGCAGCTTCCCAAAGGGGATTGGAATGTCAGGAATACACATAGGCAATCAAGGTCTTGGCAAGGAGACCAGGAATAGCAGCGCCACAGAGAATGCTTTCTCTTAGATGAGTTAGTTGATGAAATGCTTTTGGAACACTGAACCGTCTAACACCTCCAACTTTAGGGCTGCAAACAGAAAAAGTAAAGTGGGAGAGTAGATTATAAAGGCTTCTCCCCATGTTCTATTTATTCTTGGATGAAAAATAAAAAATCAGGATCATAAACTAAGGTCTATTTGTGGCTATTTCAAATTTATACTATTTTTATAAGAAAAGATATAATTCTTCTGTACTAGCAGGTTAATCACAGAGATTAGAGAAAGAAAAAAAAAAGCCATCTAATTTCAGCTTCTCATCCCAATTACTCTTCAAACTGTATTATTAGTAGGGTTTGACCCATCTCGTTTTAAATTATTCTAGCACCTCACCTCATCACTTGTTTTTGAAAAGTGTGTCTCATTTTAATATCCTCGCCTTGCAGCAAAATTTCTAATACTCTTCATTATACCTCATCTTTTTTCACACCAGGAAAATACAAATGCAAAGAGAACTTTCAGAGAACACAGCAGGTCACCACATGGTGACGGGAGACAGGGGACAGAGTTATGAGCCAGCTCCATTCCTTTATGAAGTAAATGATACTTAAAATACTGCATTTATCTCACTCCATATTTCAACTCAAAATTTCTAATGGTTGTCTATTATCCCTAGGACAGTGTTCAATTTGCTCTGCTTGGGATTCAAGGCATATGTGAACTTGTTCCTAGCTAATATTTCTATCCTTCATTTCCATTCTTTAATTATAAAGAAAATATCCACAAATAGCAAAACAATCTCTTGACTTCTCTTCAAGTAGTTTTTGCGGGATTCATTTTTTTTGAAAGTGTGCTTTTTCTGATTATAAAATTTTCTTAATGTAAAAGAGATTTTAAACATGTACAGTGAATAGTAAAACGAAGGAAGGAAGGAGAAGGAAGGAAGGAAGGAAGGAAGGAAGGAAGGAAGGAAGGAAGGAAGGAAGGAAGGAAGGAAGGAAGGAAGGAAGGAAGGAAAAAAGGAAAAAGAAAGGAAGGAAGGAAAGAAGGAAGGAAGGAAGGAAGGAAGGAAGGAAGGAAGGAAGGAAGGAAGGAAGGAGGAAAAAATGTTGCAAGGACACAAACAGTTAAATCAGAGAAGTACACACTGGCAATTAATATTGAAAGAGAAATGCTTAATATGGCTATTAGCAGAAGAAATGGAAATTATGACTCTAATAACATGCTATGTTTTAACATACCCCATTAAAATTTTTAAAGAATTTTATTTTATAAATGTATATAATTTCTTAACCAACACCTTATTGATAAATAATTTGCTTATTTAAAAATTTTCCCCATTTTACCTTTCCCATCATCTCCCTGGGATACATTTCTAGAGTTGGAAAAAATAGATATATACATGCAATATGTCAGATTGCCTTCCAGAATGTCTGTGTGAATTCTACGGTCCTCGCAGGACTTGCATGCCTAGTATGTGCACTGCATTACACAAGTTTTCCTGCCCCAAAGTCCTGGGAGATAGGAGAGTAGGGAAGCTAAAATTTGGGCCATGTTTGCTTGCCAAGTCCCACATCCTGTTAGAAGTCTAGGTCTTTTTTTCACCTTTGTTATTTTTGTTAATAACAACAAACTGAGACAATCCTTCTTCTACAAGTTCACTATATCAGAAATGACTAGCAGAGTTGTGTCGTCAAAGATGGAAGCTCGGGCACCTGGGTGGCTCAGTGGGTTAAAGCCTCTGCCTTCGGCTCGGGTCATGATCTTGGGGTCTTGGGATCGAGGCCCGCATCGGGCTCTCTGCTCAGCAGAGAGCCTGCTTCCTTCTCCTCCTCCTCCTCCTCTCTCTCTCTCTCTCTCTCTCTCTCTCTCTCTCTCTGCCTCTCTCTTCTTGGGATCTCTCTCTCTCTGTCAAATAAATAAATAAAATTAAAAAAAAAAGATGGAAGCTCATTTTCATTGACACAAGTCTTCCTTTTCTCTTAATATAATAATGTCTCTATTAGAAACTAGTATGAAGCTATTTTTGCAGTCTAATTCTATTTTATATTTTTCTTATATACAACCAGTAGTCCCAACACCATACATATATTGAATAGTGTGTTGTTATTAGAAAACTGCCTTTTACCGTACTCAATTTTATCCATATATGGTTTGACTGAATATCATCGTTATAACATTTTACTATTAAAGCAAGCTCCACAACATTTTTCTTCTTTTAAAAAAATGTATTAACCATTTTTATACTTATTTTTACTAATATGTTTTGGAGTGGGTTAGTTGTAATTTTTATTGCAATTGTGTTTATATTTATAATTTTAGAGAAAACAAAATCTTTATTACATTGTTTTGCCTTCTAGGAAAAATTATTTTCATTCATTAAATTATTTTTTATGGCCCCTAGTGATAGCTTACAGTTTTCTTGATAAAAGTTCTGCACATTTCTTGCCAAGTTTATTTATAGATCTGTTAAAATATTTTCTCTGTTTATTACTATGATTTGTTTTTTTATTATATTTTCTAAGAAGATATTACTGGCATATGGAAAATTACTGATTTTTAAATAATTTTAACAGGGGTACTCATATATTTTTTGAACTATGTTAATTTTTCAGGTATTCACCTTAGATTTTCCAAACATACAATCGTATATACTACATGTACTGGCCAGAGTACAAGTGCCTAAACGCACTGAGTTAGGCACAGCCATATTACATCCAGAGATGCAAACATTCATATTTGCTTACATACATTTCACTTTCAACTTTTCTTTCCAAAGGTTAAATAACATAACATAACACAGTTTTATTGCAACAACAAAATGAAACTCCTGTATGATTGTGCTCCTGTAATTTCAATTTATAGTAAGAACAGTCTGGTGTAATGTAACTGCTGATCGAAGTCATTGACAAATAACCTGAGGTTACACAGGGTATTATTTTTCCGTCTGCTTAGAGCCACTTTCACTTTCCTCAGCTCCATGTAAACAAAGAAGCAAGCTTAAGGACTGTGGGTCAAGGAGGTTGGCATGTACTTAGCAATCATATTCTGAAAGCACCTTCCAACCTTCAACTATTTTAAATACCTATATAAAACATACAGTTATGACAATGTTATCACATTTCTGTTAATAATATCACTTCATGGGGTGCTTGGGTGACTTAGTTGGTTAAGCATCTGCCTTAAGCTCAGGTCAGGATCCCAGTGTCCTGGGACTAAGCCCTCCACATGCTCAGCAGGGAACCTGCTTTTCCCTCTCACACTCCCCTCGCTTGTGTTCTTTCTCTCTGTCTCACTCTCTCTCTTCAACTAAGTAAATAAAATCCTTTAAAAATAAAATAAAATAATATCACTTCATGTGCACCATTCATTCTGTGGTGCTTGTGTTGGGAAGAAGATATGAGCAGGTTATTACAACATGAGAAGTAGACAGATGTGGGCTTGCTCATGAGCTACTTAGCCATACTCTCCATCACATCAAGAACTACAGAGCTCACATGAGAATATATGGGCTCGTTAACTGGGAGCTATGCTGAGGGATCGTGGATTATATTGATGATTTCTCTGTATTTATTTTTCAAATAAAAATGTGTACCTTGGGGCACCTGGGTAGACTCCCTGCTCAGTAGGGAGTCTGCTTCTCCTTCTTCCTTTACCCCTCCCCCCTGCTCATGTGCGCTCTCTTTCTCTCTTTCTCTCAAACAAAAAAAATCTTTAAAAAATTATGTATCTTGGTACAGTAGAAATTCTCAGTATGTAAATTTCCATAAATCATTGTCCATACTTCTATTTTAAAACTAGAATACATACTCATTTATTTTCTAAGTAGCCATTAGATCGAGCTTCTCAAGGGCAGAGATGGGTGTCTAGATTTTTTTGTATAATATTAGACACATAATAGATGTTCCATCTATGATTTTTGAAGGGGATGGTGAGACAAGACAATTCAAGGCAGAATATAAGGAGAAATTGTCTAAAAATAGGCCAGGTATACAGATTCAGTATGGGAAGAAAGGATTTTAGGTATAAAATTTTTTTCTGTCTTATCTATATTTGTTTTGAGATATAAGAAATGAAAGGAAAGCACAGTTTCATGTGGTAGCATTAAATCGAAACTGTGGCTAAAACCTTTGGACAAGTTCTCCTGCAGATCAGCTTGTGTATTTTCAGTGAGCAGCACAAAAGAGCACATGAACATCTGAGAGAGGCCAATGACAGGTTGAGGTCCCGAAAATGTGTTCTAACAAAGAACTTTTTAGTGATCTGGAAAGTGAGCATACTTGTTTTTGAGCCTTTGAAAAGGGCCAAATTTTTTTTTTTTTTTTTTTTTTTCTTGGTCAGATAAATGACTCATTAAGGCAGTAGGAACTTCTGGGAATTTTAGGCTCTTGGTCTGCCTTACAATAGTTCATATCACAGACGTCCAAATTTTAGCCATAGAGCTAAGAAAGAAACTGAAGAAACAAATTTAATAGATATGGAAATCATATCACTTGGGCTAATAAAGAAGCTTATAGATTCATTTTATAGAATTTGCCAGAAGTGTGTTACATACAAGACCTGCCATAACTAATATCTGAAGATGGAGATCGTGATTTAGTTTAAAAAAAAAACACATAGATGGTGTGCCTGGGTGGTTCAATGGTTAAGCCTCTGCCTTCAGCTGGGTCACAATACCAGGGTTCTGGGATCGAGCCCCCACTACGGGATACCTGCTCAACAGGGAGCCTGCTTCTCCCTCTCTGTGGCTCCCCCTGCTTCTGAGCTCACTCTCTTGCTCTCTCTCTCTCAAATAAATACATAAAATCTTCTTAAAAAATTAAAAAAAAAAGATTTGATTACTAATCACAACAACTTAGGATATTTTCTGAGAGGATATTTTAAGTCCTTTCTTCTTATAGTATAATCTCTATATCTTATTGCTATTGTGACTGCTCATGAGTTTTGTAGGCTCCTCCAGCATTTATCTTTGTTGTCTGAACATAGTATGCTCAAAGGACAGAGCAGTCACTTAAAACACACAGAGAGGTTTAACTTAATCCAGGTTTCTGCAGAGAATTACACTTGCTCTCCTTTCACTTGAATCTATATGCCCTTGTCTAGAATTCATTAGCAAGTTTAAATGTCATCAGGTCTCCCACAGACCACTGTGGCTTTATGAAATTTCAATATCTGTCAATAGAAAGACCATATTTTCACATTATCTGTAAAAAAGGGCCTGATAAAGAGATTTAGAATCTTAAATTAACTTCACTTACTTTCTGTCTGTACTCTTGTATAGACTATGTTCCTTAAAGCAAAAAAGCAGATGTTGTTTTCCAGAAATATTTTGCATAAATCATTATTTTCACTGAACAGTCAATAATTCACTTCTTCAGAGCAACATTCTACCTCTGAATGATAGAACCCATCAACTTTTGCCGATATGAATATTTTTCACAATAAGTACATGAGTAAAAACTGTCAAGGATTAAATTTAAGTCTCAGCTGATGGGCACATCACTCTCAAAGATTTGTGATGTATGAATAAAGCAAAAGAACTTCCAACATCCAAAGACAGCAGTTTTAACAAGGTCAACATGCTTTCTGGAAGAGTAAATCTGTATATATTTGAGGCATAAATCTCAAAACACAAGGTAAACATTTTAAGAACATTTCATATCAATGTCATGTTCCCACTAAGGTAAACTCTCTTTACATTTTTTTTTTTATTTTCTCTTGTGTTAAGATAAAAACAAACTAATTCTAGAATTAATCTGCATGAGATCATTTCTGTAATGCTGGGCTAGGTAACTGAGACTAACTCAGGTTAGAAACAAACTGAAATTGTTGGATAAAATATGAAAACATCTTCTTAAAAGCATCAATAAGTTAACAAGATGGAAAGGAATTACCAGCCAGATCTGAGGAGCAAGTCTGAAACCAGAGAAAAGGGGTAATGATGCTCCTTTTATCTGAAGCCTTTGCCATCTGAGAACTACTTTGAATTTTGGTTGGAAGGGACATATAGAAAGGGAAACAGAAATAAAAATCCACTGTCTGCTCAAGGTGAAAGGTCTAATAGGAGACTCTCCTTACATGAAGCTGAGGTTACAGGGGATAAACCTTCAAGGTCAATTGCTATGCAATCAGTGAGATTACTCACTCAAATTGACATTGTTTACGAGGCCCAAAGCACTCAAGTCACAAAATTAACTGGATTTCAGATAGAACAGATGCTGAATATAATCACTGGAAAATCTTCCTTAAAGGAGGGGTTCTCCAGCATGAAGAAGCAATAGAATCATACAAGGACTGTTGAAACAGATTGCTGGGCCTCGACTCCAGACATCTTGATTCAGCAGGTCTGAGATGAGCCCCCAACATTTACATTTCTAACAAATTCTCAGGTGATGTTGATGTTGCTGGTCCAAGGACCATATATACCTTTATCCTAGGCCTCAAATGATTATTTGCGCACACACACACACACACCCACACATGCACACACACACATGCGCACACATACACACTTGCAAGGATATTGAGGAGGATATGATAAAAGAAAAATAAAGATGTAAGAAAACAGATATGATGAACAAAAATCAAAAGCAGAGCTATAAGACTTTAAATATTGGAATTATCATTAAGATCATGAAGTGGCTGTTTAATTTAACATCTATGGCTTAAAAAAATAAAAGCCAATGCTTAGACTATCCTTAGGAATTTATAAATAGTGATATCACAGACATCACAAAAGAAATCCAAGGAGATAGTCTGGAAATGAAAAGGAAAATAAACAAATGGGATGAACAACAAATCAGATGAAGCTGAAGGGAGAATTAGTGAGCTGATCTATATATCAGAAGGAAGAATGTACATAATAGTGAGGAAATTAAAGTTATTCAATACCTATAATTTGTGCAGTTTTCTATATTTCAATTTCAAAATATTTTTTTCCAAAATATTTTTAAGAAATGCCCTTCTAGGGATGCCTTGGTGGCTCAGTGAGTTAAGCATCTGCTTTTGGCTTGGGGTCCTGGTATTGAGTCCTGCATGGGGCTCCTTGCTCAGCAGGGAGTCTGCTTCTCCCTCTGGCTGCCATTCCCCATGCTTGCGCTCTCTCGCTCTCTCTGACAAATAAATAAATAAAATCTTTTTAAAAATGCCCTTCTAAATCAGGTCAAAGAAAAATAATAAAAATTAGGAACATTTTAAACAATAATGAAAATACTACATAACAAACAAATGGGATGAAGTTAAGACAATATCTTAATGCATGCATATGACAGCATTATTATACTATACAGCTATAAAAGTGATTGTATGATAATGCTGTCATATGCATTCTTGTACATGTATCTTTGGACACATGGACACAGCTTCCTGAAGATTATAATCCTGGTAGTAAAATGTCTACATTATCAGATGTGCCACTCCATAACATAGATGCTCAGATCACTTATATTTTTGTCTTTTATACTTTTCTAATGTATGCATTAAGATATCATCATTCCATTCATATAAAATTCAAAAACAGGCAAAACTAAGGTAGAATTAAGAACTGTCTCAAGGTAAGGAGCAAGGGATATGATCAACAAGATACATGAAGAAAATTTCTGTGGCTCCTATAATAGTTTATTTCTTAATATGAGTGAAGATCACATAATATTTACTTCTTAATTATTCATTAAACCACACATTTATGTTTATGTACTTTCCTGCATATATTTCACATTCTTTAAAAAATGTTTGAAAAAGGGGCACCTGGGTGGCTCAGTTGGTTAAGCGACTGCCTTGGCTCAGGTCATGATCCTGGAGACCCGGGATCGAGTCCCACATCAGGCTCCCTGCTCAGCGGGAAGCCTGCTTCTCCCTCTCACTCCCACTGCTTTGTTCCCTCTCTCGCTGTGTTTCTCTCTGTCAAATAAATAAATAAAATCTTAAAAAAAAAAAAAAGAAAACTTTAAAAAATGTTTAAAAAAGAATAAGGAAAAATCATTTTGGGGAACTGACTGAACAAAAGAGGATTAAGATAATTTTTCCATCTAACTAGAAACTTTCATGTATTTCTGAAATTGCATGCTATTAGGGCATCAGATTGTCTAACAATATGTTGTTTACTAAGGTTCTTGAGACATCTGCTTCTGTGAACCAAAAGAATGTCTATAGTAGTCAGTTGAATAGGTCATTTTAATAAATGTGGAAAAAATCACCTATTATTATAGAAAATACAAAATGCACACAAAAGTAGAGAAAATAGCATAAAGAAAACATATGTACCACTCACTTAGCTTCAGCAGCTATCAGTATTTTACACATACAGTTTTACTCTGTTCTAGTCCTTTTTCTGAAGATTTTTAACAGCTATCATGTCATTTCATCTGTAAATACCTCAATATTCCATTGTAACAAATAAAAACAGATTACTAACATCACTGCCATGCCACATGATCATACCAAAAGTTCTAATAATCATTTAATATCATCATCACCTAATTGTCCTTGATTATTTCACCAATAACTTTTTCAAAACATTTTATTTATTGGGCATCTGGGTGGCTCAGTGGGTTAAAGCCTCTGCCTTAGGCTCAGGTCATGATCTCAGGGTCCTGGGATCGAGGCCCGCATCAGGCTTTCTGCTCAGCAGGGGGCCTGCTTCCTCCTCTTTCTCTGCCTGCCTCTCTGCCTACTTGTGATCTCTCTCTGTCATATAAATAAATAAAATCTTCTTTTTTAAAAGATTTTATTTATTTATATGACAGAGAGACATATAGAGAGAGAAAGGGTATGAGCATGTTGGAGGAGGGTAGGAGCAGAAGGAGAAGAGCAGTGGGAGAGGGAGAAACAGGCTCCCCACTGAGCAGGGAGTCCCACAAGGGGCTTGATCCAGGGACTACAGGGTCATGACCTGAGCTGAAGGCAGACACTAAACTGACTGAGCCATCCAGACATCTCATCTCACCAAAAATTTTTATGGTTGTTTTCTTTGAATCAGGATCTAAATAAGGTCTACACATTGCATTTCACCATTAAGCCCTTAAGTCTTCTCTGGAGCAGCACATTACCATTTTTTTTTTATATATCATCAATCTATTATGGAAATCTGACCATTTACACCATAGAATGTCTCATATTCTTGTTTTGGCTGTTTTATTGTAGTGTTGATGTTTTGCTTTAGCTGCCTGTTTTTTGTTTTTGGTGGTTTTTTTGGCAGCATACGAACTTGTCTTTCAGTGTTCAAAGTGTTCATGTACAGAAACCAATGCTCTTCTGTAGCAGGTCATCTGGCTAGAGTATACATAAAAACTCAGTTCACACCTTTAAAGAAATTAAAGATCACTTTCAAAAACATTCATTCAGTTGACAGTGGGAAAGTCCAAACCATCTATTTGGTGCAATAATAGTTGCATTACTATATATCTAAATCTAATTATAGAAAAGACTTAAAAATTAATGGACTTTTGAATTCATTATTTTTAAGATAATGAACTCTTTTCCAATTACCTATCACTCCTAAACCCTAAATCAATCTTCTCGGTGCACTCGGGAAAGTCTCATTTGCAGCACAAATCCCTTCTTTTATAGAATAGAGTTTCTCATTTGTGGACCATTTAATGTGTTTTCATTGCATTCATAGTATACCAATTCTAGATAAATTGAGAAACAGGAATCTCACAAACTCTTAAATAATAAAATTAATGACCAGATTTTAAATTAACAATTTTTAAAATATTTTATATCAGTGAGATGGGTGATATTATTTGAAATTTTTCACCAACTTATTTATATTAAGCCTTGTAATGAATATTGTGAGTTATGGATCTGGTCCTGTATCCAGTTGGTTATTCATTTATTCTTTGTTTCTGCCAAATCAGAAATTCTTAACTAACAAATATACATCACTCAAAATGAGTTTGGATGTTTTACATCTCTGTCTTATAGTTCCAGCTATTTGTGTCAAACTAGAAAATTATATTCAAATTTTTGGGAGACTTCACATTGAATACCATGTCCTGCGTGCTAAAAGATGTTAAATTGATTCCTACAAAACATTTGAAAGTTTTGGAACTATGGGGAGAGGATACAGAGGTAAATATAATGTATGCCTCTTTTTGTATTTATTTTTAGAAAATATTTCATGTTCTGTGGCAACATTTAAATCTCTTTAAAAATATATCACAGTGTGTCATTTATTTTTTTATCTGACAAGTGAAGAATTCAAGAGCTGAAAAAGAATCATATTTTTGGCAATTGAGCTATATGCATGAATTTAGTCTTCTTAAGAGATCTTGTTGTCTTATCATCATTATTAACATCATGTTGTCATTAAAGTAATAGATTCAGACTATTAAAGTTATTAAACACATTTTTGAAAGATGTCACAAAGCAAAAGTGCCTGGGATCAGAGAAACAGACTTTAATCTTTTATTGGTGCTGTGAATCTTTAAAGAAATCCTATCCCTCATTTGAAAAGCTCCCAGAAGTAACTTTCACCTTGACAACTAGCATATTTCTGAGGGAAAAATTGTGTCTTGTTTTCACTTCTAGCCTATATCTGTGAATAGCAACCTGAAAAGTCAGACATTCAATGGTCATGATTACCCACATTCAGAATGTTTTCTATTTACTTGAACATTAGATCCAGATTGGGCATATTGTAATTATTGGCTAAATAAAAACAATATTTGACATTTACAGGCATAGTTTTTATTTGCATATCAAAACCATAATTATGAAAAATATAGTGATTCCCAATTATTATTGATACCAAAAGCCTTTATCCACTGAGGGAGGGGCTGGCTTAAGAAGAGAAGGAACAGTCCAAAGTGTTAAGTTCCCTTCAAAGGAATACCTTTAGTCATTAAATTCATTTGTAAAAGATTGTTTGGAAACTTAGTCCATGTTAGTTTATAAACATTAAGAATAGAAGTGGTTATACACAAAGGATAGAAATTCAGTTTGGCAGCTTACATTCTAATAGAGTATGTACATTAACAAATACGTGTAATGAAATATTTAAGGTGCTTGATCAAAATTTCTATGAGTTACAGAAAGGGCACCGATGCAAGCAAAACCAGTTCTACTTGGGGAAAACAAGGAGAAAAGAAAAGATTCACACAGACGGTGACATAAATGAAAGTATCAATTGGATTCGGCATCAAGGAAGTCAGTTATTTGCGTAAGAGGAATTTTTTAGATTTTCAGTAAGGGAAAAAGTCAAATTGTAGCTGGTGAGGGGTAAATAGAAATAATTAAGAAATGTAAGTTATACTTTCAATAAATTTTGGTTAAAAGAAAGAAAAAAAAAAAACCTTTATCCAGTCATAATTTAAAAGATTGTTGTATATTTGCCCATACACTAACTAGGAATGGATTTACGTTGGGACTTTACTCATTAGGCAAAATATTGACTGAAGCACAGATAATTGTTCTTCCATAATGTATACCATTGATATCTACCTGATTTTATCTCCTTCCACTGTCTCCTTTATACATTATGTTCCAATCATACAGACCTTCTCTCTCTTGCATGAGAAGGCCCAGCTTTTGTGCCCACAGTGTCTTTGCATTAGCTTGTCCTTCTGTCCCCACATGGAGACAGGCTGCTATCTATTTCACATAGCTGTTTCCTTCTTGTCACCTAGATCTCAGTTAAAAGTGGCTCCTCAGTAAAATCTAACCTAACATCTCCATGTATATCGCCACACCTCCAGTCACTTACCATCACATCCAGCAGGGATTATCAAACATTATGGAGGGGCTCCTGGGTGCTTCAGTCAGTTCAGGTCAAGAACTCAGGGTCCTAGGATGGAGCTCCACATCAGGCTCTCTGCTCAATGGGGAGTCTGCTTCTCCCTCTCACGTTTCCCTCTATGCTCGCTCTCAAATAAATAAAATCTTAAAAAAATATATTTAAGCATGGACACCAATCAGAAGGGACATAGGCTGTAGACAACAAGGATAGATGTACTGGTGCATAATTGCTGGATATACAACGTGACAACATTAAGTTCTCTGTTCTCTGATCTGAAACTAATCTTGACATGGCTGTTATTTGCCTCCTCCCAAAAGAACCTAAGTTTTGTGAGAACAAAGCTTACTTCACTAATAAATTAAGTTTGGCATATAACCAGTATTAAATGTGGACTGTAATGTGTGCCTGGTTTTCTCTGGAAAGTACTATTTTTAATAGTATCTCTACAGTTTCAGTTTATGTCCTGTTAGCAATAGTGTTAAATCATCACATGCAGGAAATTGTTATTTTGTTACCATTTCAGGAAAAACTCACTAAATTAGCCAGATTATTAAACTTCGCTTAAAAAAATGGACGGTACAAAAGCATCAACGTCTCCCTGCCCTTGTTGAGAGCACCCGGTCTCAGTAAATTCCGACCAGTCCATAGACACTGTCCACTCCTGATAAAGACCATCAGTAGGCAGGCTCCCTGCTCGGCGGGAAGCCTGCTTCTCCCGCTCTCACTCCCCTTGCTTGTGTTCCCTCTCTAGCTGGGTTTCTCTGTGTCAAATAAATAAATAAATATTTTTTAAAAAGACCACCAATGAGCATGGACTACATGTTGATAGACATTTTTTGTGGAGCATGGTTTCACTTCAGGTCAGTAAATGTCCAAATTTTCACTAGTGTCAAATTAAGGATTTTCAGCCTAAGTTTTATATTTTTTATATGAAAGGTAAAACCTTAGAAAATAGTAAGATTAAGTTCTTTAAAATGATATGGAAAAGACAATAAATATAGTCATAAGGCTCATCAAACTTTCTAGCCATTTTAATAACGATTATGAGAGTTTAGGTTCAACCTACAGATGAGGACAGTGGTCACAGATTTTACTAAATGCTTATAAAGTGCGAAACAATCTCCTGAGTTTTCTTCATGTGTGAAATAAGGACAAATCTCCTACTCCATTGGTTGTTATGAAGAATAATAAAATGAAAGTGAGGAGTTTAGCCCAATGCCTGGCAATTTACTAATTGCTCAATAAATTTTGTTATCAATAACTGTTTCAGAATTATGAATATTTATGAAGTACTGCTCCAACAGCTCTAGGATCTTGTGAACTTATTATTCCAGGAATGTTCTAGAAATATTCCCAACTTTCTACTCAAACACTAGGTAAAAGGTGTGAATCCAGTTCTGCATAATAAAGCACCAGCCCTCTTCAGCTTTCATTCTCCCTTAAATAATAACTTCAGAAGTCAGTTAAAAAAGTTTATAGAGACTGTGAAAACTCTTCTTCCAAACTCACATTCCAAACTCCAAAACATTATGAATCTAATTATGAATCCATATGCTATGAATTATAAATATAATTATAATTATAGAATTATGAAGCTAGATAGGGATTCATAGCATAATCACTTAGTTTCTCTGATGAGCAAAGTGCATCTCAAAGGTTAAGCCATTGGCCAAGATTCCTCTACCTACTTTCATTCAATCCAGTATCGACTGAATATTTACTATGCCCAAGTTAATCTGCCTGGTATTACAAAAAAATAAAACATAAATAAGGCATAAATTATGCTCCCAAGTAGTTCACAGTAATGAGAGGGGAGAAAACACAAGTATCAAAAAATGTTAATAGAATACATGATATAGGTGGCGCCCGGGTGGCTCAGTTGGTTGAGCGTCTGCCTTCGGCTCAGGTCATGATCTCAGAGTCCCGGGATCGAGCCCCACATTGGGCTCCCTGCTCGGCGGGAAACCTACTTCTCCCTCTCTCACTCCCCCGCTTGTGTTCCCTCTCTAGCTAGGTTTCTCTCTATCAAATAAATGAGTAAAATAATAAAATATTTAAAAGAATACATGATATAGACTGTCATAAAAAAAGGAGCAAAGAAGGTGTCCTAGGAGGTCAAGAAAGAGACTGCTTCTGCTTGGATGCAAGCCAGGAAAAGATTTTTTTTTTTTTTTTAAATGAACTTGTCCATGAGCCTTGAATGCTATCTTCACTTTCACCATGTGTGAATGAAAGCCAGAAGGATCCTTCTAGTTAGATAACAAAAGCAAAGGTAGCAAGAGAAAATTCGGAGGCCATAGGGCTTCCACTGTGATTTGTGCATTGGATGTAGGAATGATAAAAATCGTATAGGAGTCAGTAAATAAAGGTTTGGAAAGCACTGTTGCTGGCCTTGAACACCAACTAAAGGTAGTTTCAGCTCAATTCAGGAAGCTGAGGAGATACCGCAGGCTCTTTATAAGGAGAATGCCTTTTTATAAACTGTGGTTTAGGAAGATAGATCTGTGAATGCTATGAAGGACGGTTCCCATCAGGGAGAAACTAGACCTGGGCAGATGAGTTTATTTCGCTGTAATATAGGTCAGAAATACAGGCTCAATCTAGCATATTGACAGGGGCCATGGGAAGAAGAAGAAAGAGACAAGAAATATAGCATCTGTAGAGGTGATTGTGTTTGGCAACATATTGAATTTAGGATTAAGAGAATAGGGAGTGTCAAAGATAAAAGAGAAAGAGAGACCCTTGAACAGAAGTAGATAAAACCAACAACAGAAAGTCCATCTGAAGAGAAAAGATGAATGGTTAGATTTTGACCTTAAGACTGATAATATTGATGATGCATTCCATTCAGGTGAATGAAGATAAATTTATCCAGTGAAAGGGGGCAACAGTAGATCAAGAACTTGTGAAAGAAACTGAAATTAGAAAGGTTTGAGAGTCACTGCGTGGAGGTGATAACGTTTCCGGAGTAGGTTTAACATCAAGAGAGAGCTACAGGGAAAGGGAAGACAGTACTGGGGTTATTTTCTTCAACGACTTTCTATAGTAGAAAGAAGAACTGTCAGAGGAGCACATAAACACAGTGTGTTTGGAGAAGTGGAAAGGGAGACTAGCTGGACCATGGGAAATGAAGCCTTTCAGGGTGAGTGGGGACGTTTTCTTCCCCTCCCCTCTCCCTACAGGCATCCCTCCTTCTCCAAAAAGGGCATTGACCTACCCCAGACTCACACCATATTTGAAGCACCATTAGAAGATCAGAGAGCCAGGGAATGAGGAGATAAAAAAAAAAAAATCAATGAGATACTACACAACTGGGGTTAAGAGTTCTCTGATTTGAAAAGTAAAATCTCAGGAGCAGTACAGTAAGGCAGCTGGAGAGGGGAGACTGCACCTAGCTAAGTATTAGGTGGAGCTCTAAAGGAGTCACTTTTCATGTTCTTTGAGAAACATAATTAGAGATCAGAATTTCTTTTTTTAAGATTTGATTTTTAGTAATCTCTACATCCAACGTGGGGCTCTAACTCACAACCTGGTAATCAAGAGTCACATGCTAGACCTGCCGAGCCAGGCGGGTGCCCCGAGAATTTCTTCTTAATTATTCTATTGCTGATACACACTAATTATATGTGGATTTGTGACTAGGATTGCTTTATTCTTTCATGAAAATAAGTTTGAGTGCCACGCGTGCTTAGGTACTTTGCACATATATCTCATTTAATTCTGAAAACCACCCTATAACATTAGCTTTATTTTGCCTACCTCACACATAAACAGATTTCAACAAGATCAGAGATGAGGACAGAGGAAAGCCAGTTGAATTTGCCAGACGGTCCTTGTCCACCTTTGCTGAAGGAGTTTCAAAACAATCACTAAAGAAGTCAGACTAAGCCGTCTAAGGTTGGCAAACAAAAGGAGGCAATAAAAGGAGTCCACTGTCTACTACTTGACAGGTAAAGTAGGGGGGCATATAATATATTGAAGGTGACCAGCTTGGTCATCTTCAAATGTGATGTGATCAGATCATGACACTGTTACTTCCCACTTATTGTCTCTAATCCAACATCCTTTAGCATCTGTTTTAGCATCCATATATTGGGGATATTGAGAGCATCTATCTTACCGGGTAAATGCATGGTTTAAATGAGTTAATGTACATAGAACTCTTAGAGTTTGGCACAAAGTAGCTCAATAAATTTTACCTATTACTAATAATGTAAGTATTACTAGCCTAATATTTACTTCAGAATTTGGTAAGCACTCAACATTGCTGAAGTTACATAATACACACTAATATCACAGCATCTTTGTGAGTTAATATTTAACAGGAAAAGCACTTTGAACACTGTACATGCTTTATTCACACATGCTTAGTAAATGTTAAATTAAAAATTTTCAAAGCTCTTACGTGACAAGCATGGTCAAGAAAATTTTTTATAGAATTACATAAATTTGCAAATGTAAAGGTAGAAAATATTTCTTAAAATTCTGTTTGCAAGGTCTAGGCTTTTGAAGATGAGGGAAAGGAGCAGGGGTTTAAGTATTAGAGATATTTCTTTGCAGAATAACTCTATATTATTGTGTTAATGAATAATAATAATATAGAATAGTAATGATATAGATTGGAATAAATGATAGTCTACCAAGCCATGTACCTTTGACCAGGAAAAACACAAGCCTTTTACAATATTTATACAAAAAAATATATATATTTGGAATAAACTTACTAAATTAAAAATAATTAGATTTTTACCAGAACAAAGAAACTAGAGACTATTTTGATTTCTCTTATTGTCAAATCTTGACCACAGGTAATATAAAGCAGTTGAATAATTGGGCTACAATGATAAGTAAGTCAAAGCCAATTTCTAGTCCCAACTTCTCCCCAGCAGAGAAGTATCGGTGAAAATCTAGCCTTGCTCCTCTCATACACAGTAGTTTCTGGGGTGGAGAGAGAGTGAGGAAAATACATTGCATATATTATATACATGTAAATATTTTATATACATGTAAAATATATTATATACATGTAAAAATTTATATATATACATAAAATAAATCTCCCATACACAAGTCAGAAGAGCAAAAGAAGAATGTACTTATCGTATGTTTATAAAGCCAAAGATAGAATTCTTGCACAACTATGCTATTTTTGTTTCTCCCACTTTTTTCATATTCACTAAAGGCATCTACTTCCTGAAGAAAACAAAAGCCAGTAGAGAAGGAGAAAATGTAAGCATAATAAAGGATGTTCTATGAATGCAACATGTGTTAAAATAGAGACAGAGAATCAGGGCACCTGGGTGGCTCAGTTAAGCCTCTGTCTTTGGCTCAGGTCATGATCCTGGAGTCCCGGGATCAAGCCCCAGATCGGGCTCCATGCCTGCCAGGAAACCTGCTTTTCCCTCTCTCAATCTCCCTGCTTGTGTTCTCACTCTTGCTATGTTTCTCTCTGTCAAATAAATAAATAAAATATTTTTTAAAAAATACAGAGAATCAAGAATAAAAATAGTGATTTTTCTTTTTACAAAGGAAACACCATGTTTTCATTTTTTGTTCAGGCACAGAGAGAAATATTTCAATTCCAATTTAACATTTATTAACTTCCCATTACCACATTCCATGCTCTGTACCCTGGAATTAGAGTTAAAATGAGGAAAGATATACTCCCCCCCAAGGAACTCATACTTGAGTGGGAGGAACAGCCCATTAAATCAAGCAAAGGGAAATAATCGTTTTATGAAATTCTACTATGTTAGAGCTATGAGCCAAGTGGCCCAGGAAGCAAGATGACATTGATTATGCCTCTGCAGGAACAGGGGCAGAAGCTATGAAACAACTGACATTGCCTTGTGACTACAGGAAAATTAGGATTTTTCCAGGTTAGGTAAGCTGTGCAAGGGAAATTCAGGGAGAAATATGAGACTATGAGCAAACTCACAAAGTGAAACAAAAATCAAAGGAAAAAGAAATGCAGACACTGATAAATACAGAGGAAGATAATTGAAAAAGTGTGTGTTCTAGGCCTTTGTGTTCTCAGTGAAGAGGGAAGTCAATATTGGAGAGGCCCAGGTGGAGGGGGTGCAGAGCTTGAGACCGCTGGGAAGTAGCAGAGGTTTATTCGGAAATAAACAAGAGGCGTGACCTGTAGTTATGAGTTTGGGCCTCATGAATTTTAAGCGAGCTGGGAAGCACAGTTATGTGAGTTTCTCTCAGTGAGGAGAGCTGGTGAAGAATTAAAATTTGCCTCTCCTGACTCTGGGTGAATGTTTTCTCCACTAAAATGCAATACTGGCTAGTGGAACTCTTCTGCAAGGTAATCCAGACTCTTGCTTTGCTCCAGTGAATGATATGGTACATAGAGACAGTATTAATAAGCACATGACTTGCGAATGTCCAGAAATATTTTTCTGCAAAAAGCCACCCTCTTCAGACCCTTATCAGAATCAAATAACTACTTAGAAAATACAAATATTGAAACCAGGGAACTTTGAGCAATACGGACTGCCTGAGCAAATTTAGTTATTTTAATAAAACAAAATTACTTTTATTGATATCACTGGGAATCACCCAAGCACAGAGCTATAGGAGCTCAAAGAAATAGTCACTCACCCTGAATCTAAAAGTTGAAGGGCCAGTCAGGGTACACACGCACGCACACACACGTGCACACACACATACACACATGCACACACACGTATGCTTTGGCCCTTAGTGAACAGACTCTTGTTATATTTTTTAAATTTTTGCCATAAAAAATTTTAAGCACACACAGAAGTAAAAATAAACATTCTTGTACCTATTATCCAGCTTCAATAATTATAACCTCATTGTCAGTCTAGGCTGATGAACTTTTAACTTCTTTTGTATTTTAAGAGGACTCTATAAAAACATGGATGGTTGTAAGTTGACAAAAGAATTCAAGAGAATGGAAGCCATTTCATGCCTACAAATAGTACGCATTAGCTTATGTACACTGTAAAATATAACACAAAAGGTTGCAAAAGCCTCCTACAAATATACACGGTATTAATCATAAAGAGAGCACAGAACAATTGTATTCCATCCTCACAAAAGACCAATAAAAGTATAGGAGCTTAAAATGCCCCCAAGAGAGAGTTTATACAAGCCTCAAATAATTTTTGACTACAGTATAATTTAACACCAAGATGGGATTCTATGGGAAACCTTTAATTACCATCTGTGATGATCATTAAAAATGTCGACTTCCATTTATCTTTGGGATATGGAGCTATCACTTAAGGATCTTTCTATCTTATTCACTTATTGGTGTATTAAGCCAAATTACACTACATGGAATTCAGGTAGTTATATGGAATTCTAAATTATTTAATTGATTTTCAAATGCAAAAATGTGGTAATATTTCTAATTTGGTATAAGTGCAGTTAATTTGTTACATATTTACATGCAATGTGGTGTTATGTTTTTATGGAAAAAAGCAGCAATCAATAATTTTGTCTACTTCATTAATTCAATCAGCTTATTAATATCTATCGCTTCCATCTCATTATCAAAACAACTTTGGACCCTCATTGATTTCCCTTAGTTCTGTACAAACAAAGGGCAGATTATCCACTGCTTGCTGTCTAATTCTCCAGCAGGCTCCTTCAAGCTCAGGGACAACGGAGCTCTTATTTGTTAACTGGCTCAGAGACTCATCTGACTCCCCTCCAAGCAACTTTCTTTAATCTTCAACCATTCTCAATCACTACTTTACACAAATTCCCCTGATGTACAAATACATCCTGCTACATCAACTCCTACCACTTCCAATTATAAAGTTCACTTCAACGAACTACTTGAAAATATTTTCTTTCTCTCTTCTTCAGACATTTTGTAGATTAACAAAATTTTCCTCCATTTGACCCATGAAAATGGGGTGCTAGGTATCAAATTGCATCAAGAAAAGGGGAAGTCATGAGTTTTGAATCCACACATAATATAGGAATATAGTAAGGGAAAAATAATATCAGCCTCTAAAAGCTTGAAACAAGGGGCGCCTGGGTGGCTCAGTTGGTTAAGCAACTGCTTTCGGCTCAGGTCATGATCCTGGAGACCCAGGATCAAGCCCCACATTGGACTACCTGCTTGGCGGGAAGCCTGCTTCTCCCTCTCTCAGTCCCTCTGCTTGTCTTCCCTCTCTAGCTGTGCTTCTCTCTGTCAAATAAATAAATAAAAATCTTTTAAAAAGAAAAAATAAAAAATAAATAAAAGCTTGAAACTCCCTTTTCAAGTATTTTTGCCTTCTTACCATCCTCTAATAATTAACCCGCTTCTCTTCAAATGTCAGTGTGTAAGACAAAATTGTTTAGATCTGGTGTTTACTAATAGCTATATATAGTATTATCCCTGTGTGAGCCTATGAGAGTACAGTGGTGAGTAAAACCAGATGTGGCCCCTGACTTAATGGAGGCTGTGGACTAGTGTAGAAGAGATGCTAATCAAATATTTTCATTTTCATCCCAATCTTTAAAGCAATGAGAAGCCAATCAAGAGTTTTAACTGTGATACATGAGTGTGTTTATATGTCTGTGTATGTGTGGTGTGTGTATATGTAGAGAACTGTGTATGTGTAGAATATTTAAATTTGCATTGTCAAAAGATTATACTGGTTGAGAGGTAGAGATATCTGAAAAATAATTTTTATTAATTTTCACTTTTTGTTTTTCACTAGCATTACAAAATACATCCTCTTTATTGTGAGTATAAAGCATTTGTCTATATATGTACAGAATTTGTTTTTATCAGGCTAGCTAAGAAATCTGGACAAAGATTTTAGCATTGTTTGCAAGACACAGTGCCATCCAAGTATCAAATAGCTTATAAAGACTAGGAAAATAATCCATCCTATCATTGCACCTGCTCTTGCTTTAGGCTCTTCTTTAGATTTTTGTATATTCCTCATATTATATTATTTTTCTTCAACAATGTGGTGGTCCTGACTCCAACATACAAAAATACAAGTATTTGTTACTTTTTTGTTGTTGTTACTTTTTTGAAAATTGGTATTGAATTAATCCAAATAACTGTTGTTTCCAAAATAAGCTTATTTTAAAACAAAGAGGCTAAAATTTAGCTTATATTTGTGCATTATACTTATGACAAAATAAATCACTACATCAACCACCTTTGGTAATTATAACTGGTTATGAACATTACAAACACATGATTCTCTACTATTAAAATTGCAAATTTGTTTCCATAGAAACTTGGAAACTTGGAGCTCTAAGCTTCTAGAGAAAATGGACTACATTTTATTTATTATTCTAGGGCCCAGCAAAGGATTTATTTTTTTAATTTTTTTATTAAAAATTTTATTTGTTTATTTGACAGAGAGAAACAGAGCTAGAGGGGGAACACAAGCTGGGGAAGTGAGAGAGGGAGAAGCAGGCTTCCTGCTAAGCAGGGAGCCTGATGTGGGGCTCAATCCCAGGACCCTGGATCATGACCTGAGCCGAAGGCAGATGCTTAAAAACTGAGCCACCCAGGTGCCCCCCAGCAAAGGGTTTAGAACAAGTGGCTTTCTTAATGGTGTTATTTTATTACATAAATTATATTTCAAAAGCCTATTTTGGTTAAAACTTAAGATTTAGTTGTATTATCCCCAAAATAAAATTTTTATTGAAAAACTACAGCTTAAAAATAGGTAATTCAAAGTAAATTCAATAACTCCTTAGCCAAATATGTTTAAAACAAATAATCCATTTAATTTCTTAAAACATAATTAATGTATTCAAATGTACTGAAATGAAAATAAATGAATGATTTTAATTCAGTATAATTGAATACCCATCCCAGTTTGCCTGGGACTGAGGAGTTTCCAGGGACACGGGACTTTCAGGGCTAGAACTGGGAAAGCTTAGGCAAACTAGGATGTTGGTCATATTGCCCTGCATAACAAATAAATGTCACTGCCCTTCATGTTCCAGTGGGACTCTGTGACTGTTCTGATTGTTATTTGCAAATTTTCTGAATGAAAATTGAACATTGAAATCATGACCTGTTGGCTCCTAAAACTCATTCTTTGAGACTACAATTTGCCTAAGCTTCTACCTTATACTAGTGTTGGCCTGATTGCATTAATTACTCTTTTTTTTTTTTTTCTGTTTATAATAGTCACTGAAGCAGTTGGAGGATGTGAAAAATCTGTTCATTGCCATCCAACAGGTTTTACCAATCAAGGTGATACATCTATGTCTTAATTCCCCAAACTTTAAATTCTGTCTGGATTGGTGGCTAATTAGTGGTTGGCATGAAGATATCTTAGCATAGAACAAACTGAGAAGAAAAATTTTCATACGTGTCATACCACTTGGAAGCATTAATTAAATGGAAAGAGTTACTGATATACTTGGCTCTTAGGATCTACAGTGGTAGCTGAACTGAAAAGAGAAGTAATAAATAAATGTATTGAAACAAGCTAGGAGAAAAAAACATAAAAGTAATTTCTAATCAGTAGAGTAAACAAGAGAAACAAAATTTCCAGCTTGATTCAACATAAGGTTTGAGCTATGTGTAGGCAGGGGAAAACATGTAATTAAGGAGAGAGAGATTGGCTATATTTGGTGTATTTAACATAGTTTTTTATAGAGCAAGTTTATAGCTTTATAATGAAATGGGAAGTCACAATACACTGAGACAGCATCCAATAAAGACTACTTAAATTTAAATCATTGAATTTTTTCTCCTTTTCCTTTTTTTTAAAAAGCTGCATTTGGAGTTAGCTGCAACCTTACATAGACTTACTGATTACAACAAAACAAAAAAAATATTTACAATGTGTTCTAGAAACAACAAACATTTAAAATGGGATTGTTCATCTTTTCTTTCTTCTTCTTCTTCTTCTTCTTCTTCTTTTTTTAATAAGGAAATCAACCAGAACAAAGCAGACCCTGTCAATGTAATAGACTGTATGCTCAGCCTTGGAACCTCTAGTCTATGAGAGTCAGAGATAGAGACAACAAGGGACTTGGCATAGACAGTCTCCTGGAATGTCACTTTGTATATGTTATTTAAAGGAAGAGTGTGGTTTCTCCATTTGTTATGCCAGACTGGTGTTGTCAAATGTGACTGAACTTTTCAAAGAGGCAGAAGGATACTGAGGGATTTGGAAAGCTATAAAGACACAACCAAGGAACTTAATTATAAATAATACAATCTGTGTATGCAAATACCAAGGAAACTTGTGTATATTAAATCACTGGCAACTTTAAAAGTTTATTTGTGTTTCTTCAACAGTCTGTCCCACTGGTGTTCTTCATAGGAATATATTAAGTAAATTAAATGAGAAAATAGATCATGTTTTTCATAATGCCCCTTCAGAGTCTTTAAACTATAAAAATGCATTATGTCACTCTAAATGGGGCCTTATCAATATGTAAAAAGTTACATCTTGCCACAATTTAAATTTTGAAGCTCATCGTTCACATATCAAAAACAATACAATCAACTAAATTTAAAATGTAATTAAGTTCTTTGAAACACATGCTTCAGAATGGGCACAATTTGTTCAATGCTCAGGAAGCTAAAAAAGCAAAGAAAATTTTGAAGCATTTTTGAGAATCAGAAAGTCAATACAAAAATCATGTCAAACACAACTAATGAACTACATTTAAAGGTTATTCTTCTACCCAATTATTAAACTGTAATTCTAGTTACTCAAATAATGAGCAGTATGGATATCCTAGTAAGAAAAAAAAAAAAAAGAATATGGTATTTAAAGTGTCAAATAGGATGCCTGGGTGACTCTGTTGTCCAGCTCTTGATTTGGGTTTAGGTCAATATCTCAAGGTCATAGGACCAAGCCCCACTTTGGCTCCACGCTCCTGGTGGAGACTGCTTGAAATTTTTTCTTTCCCTCTCCTTCTCTTCTGCCCCTTCCCCAGCTTGGCATGTTCTCTCTCTCTCTCTAAAATAAATAAATAAATAAAATCTTTAAATAAATTTGTCAATAACATAAAGTTTTGGAATAAATGAAAATTCTCTTTAAAGTATTTACTTGTGATTATATAAGCAAAATAATTTAAGTAATTAACTACTAGTGTGTAAAAACACAAGGAAAGCCTCACCTAACATATCTTGTATATACCTTTTGAAAACTCCTAGTTTGGAAGCACCTAACTCTCAAAAAAGATGAGAATTTGGAGGGTGCTAAGTCATGAAGTTTATGACTTAAAATCTTGGCTTCTTTCACTTATAATGTGCTAAATGGTATCTTTGATCTTAGCAGAAAGAGTCATGTATGGTGAGTTTAGTTAATATAGATATTATTTTAATATAACTTCTCTTTCAGCACATGAAAAATGTGCCACTTTCTTCTGTCCCTTGTGTTTTCTAATGAGAAATCCTCAGTCATTCAAAGTGCCATTTCCCTTTTCGTAGGATGTCATTTCTTTCACTACTTTCAAGATTTTTTCTCTCTCTAGTTTTTAGAAGTTTATTATGACGTATCTTGGTGTGGGATTCTTTGGGCTTATACTGTTTGGAGTTTACTCAGCTTCTCAGAGCTGATTTATATATTTTGCCAAATTTGGAGGGTGCTTTTTGGTTTTTGTTGTTTTAGTCATTACTTATTCAAATGCCTGTTTATTCTTGCTCTTTTTTGTTTCTCCCTGTAGAACTTGATTAGCACAAATGTTAGATGTTTTATTATTGTACCACAAGCACCTAAGACTCTAAACAATTTTTTTTTTCAGTTTTTCTGTTGCTGAGACTGGGTAATTTCTGCCATCCAATCTTCCAGTTCTATGATTTTTTCACTTGGCCTATCCATTCTACTATTCAGTCTATCTACTAAGCTGGTTTTCTTTTTTTAATTTCTGTTAATGTATATTTTTTAGTTCTAAAATGTCCATTTTTTTAATGTCTTCCATTCCTTTGCTGAGACTTTCCATTTCTTTGCTGTGAATTTCCATTTATTTCAGATTTGTTCATAATTGCTCCCTGAAGCATTTAACCGCTTTAAAATCTCTGTCAAGTAACTCTAAGATTTCTATCTTCTCAGTGTACACATCCATTGGTTGCCTTTTCTCCACTCAGTTTGAGATCTTTCTCGTCTTTGTAATGAGGAGCAACATTTTTTATCAAACCCTGGGCACTTTGGATACTATGTTATGAGACTTTAGAGCTTATTTAAACCTTCTTTTTCAGCTGACTTTCTCTGATACCATCCTGGCAGATGAAAAGGAGGATGCTGACCTATTATCAGATGTAGGCAGAAGTATAGACCTTCAACTTAGCCTTCACTGACAACCAAGTTAGGAAGCTCCTCATTACTAATAGATAGGGGTGGGAATTTCAATTACCTGATAGGCCTTCATGGATAATTCAATGGGACAAAGTGCCTCATTGCCTGCCCACATAGCCTCCGCTGATACTGCAAAGAAAGAAGAAAAGTGCCTATTTACCACCAGGCAGTGCAGGAAGTCCTGACTGACTTTCCACCACATCTCTTATAAAGGTATCCCAGAGGGTGTGGGAAAGACTTCATTACTACCTGGTGGGGATGCCCCAAGTGGTCTTTACTACTAATGCTTTCTGGAAAAAGAAAGTCCCTCTTCCTTACTAATCCTTCTCTGACACCACTATAGCTGGTGGTCAGGGCACATCATTACAGCCTGAGAAGGATGGCAGTCAAGGCCAGCCCATTGATTTTTATTGTCACAGGTAGGAGAAAGTTTTTTACGGTAAGATTTGTCTGGAGTGCAGTGGTTGTTGTCTAAACTTTTGTCTTGCAAGGCTGCCCCTCTCCTGGTCCTTGGGCTAGAGGAAACAAGCTTATGTTGGGGCCTTTTCTGGATTGCAAGTCTAGGATATATGAGACCAAAAAAACCAAAACAAAACAAAAACAAAAACAAAAAAAAAACACCCAGGGACCTAACCACTATATAATTCCTTAGGTCCCAAGGCCCCCAGCTGTTTTTTTTTTTCCTTCTCTTCACCTTTCATTTGTCTTATGTTAATTTTATATATATTTTTTTCCAGAATATTTCATTGTATTTAACAGGAAGAAAAGGAAAAAGTATATATCTACTCCAATCTTTCCAGAAGTGCAGGTCTTCTCTTCACTACTTTTTAATATATTAATTTCAATATTTTCCTATGTTTAGACAGAGATTATACTTTCTTACAAGAATGGGATATAATCACATACTATTCTGACATTTTAAAATTAAATCCTTATCATCGCCTCATTCAGTTAACAAAGTGAGTACTTACAGTATGGTATGTTATGCATTAGTTTCATGACATGTTCTATGGGTTAAGAGTCAACAGTTTTAGGAAGTGAGTTCTATATTCAGTTATTCTTTCTGCATATCTTCTTATGTTGAGGTCTTTGGCAAAACTCTTACATGAATTTTTCTGTATTTTCCATAAGCTTTGAGTGGTTGTGAAATTGTATTATATGTTATAGATCAGCTTGCTTTTCAGAAAATGGGATACCCTTTCTGCCCTCTTTCTTGTACAGGAGGAAAGACTGACAAATTCAAAACTGAAGTCATACATGCTATGAAAATCCATCTCAAAAAATTCATTCAGAGGTCACAAACCTCTTGTGGCATAAACGGCAATATAAAGAGTGCAATTTAACAGATCTGAGACATAGAGAAATCCATCTTCAAAGGGAGCTCAAAAATATTATAGGAAACAGCCCAGATTTAATTGGCAAGTGCTTAAGGGCTGCTCTTTGAGATACTCTTTCCTTCAGATCTGATAAGAAGTGGGAGCATTTGTAAGAAACCCCTTTGAAATATAAGGTGTTAAGATTAGGCAGCAAAACTATTAAGTGGCTTCCCTTTGTCATGCCCTGCTAGCTTATAAAGGGTTGAAAGAGTGAATTTAGAAAGCAGGTGACCTAACAGAATATCCCTAAGAGTAGGATCAGGACACAGCAAGAGTATACCAAAAAAAAAAAAGGGCGGGGGGGGGGGGGGGGGGGGGAGCGGAGAGAGAGGAAAAAGCAGTAATTGAAGACAACAAGAGATTCACAGAACTGACTTGCCTTGAAAGGGTTGTTAAAGTGAGTTTGTGCTGACAGGAAAAGAGGCATTTTAAAGTGGCTTTTTGGTTTATCTTTACTTTTAAAAATGAAAGAGGATCATATATAATAGTCAGTGAAGCAGTTCCTAAAGGGGGGAGGAGTTCTTAGTTGCAAACATACTTGGTCCCTTTTAAACAGAATGGGAGAGCATATATGAAAATGAATTAGGACCAGGAAGCCAAACCTAGCCAATAAGCTGCTTAAATAGCATCCTGGAAGCTAGCCAAAAACAGATCAGATCAACTTTGCAAAAGGGAGTCCGGTAACAAATGAAAGATTATTTCAAGGCAGAGTTCAAATCTAGTCCATTGGACATGAAAACTGAGTAACAGAAGAGCCAATATGAAGATGTTATTTGAAGAAGCCTATTTGAAGATGTTAAATTCATCTGACTAAACAGGAAAAAAAAGTAGCAGTAATTTCTCCTCAATGAAAAATGCATGCTCCATTAACAAAAAGAAACAAGAAATGGATCAATTGTGCCAAATCTAATTTATTGGAAATTTTAATAGAAGCAGAGAAAAGATTAACAGATCTTGAAACAATACTTAGACTCATAAGCATTCTATACACCATAATCATCAATTGGAAGAGAGGTGATCTTGATTAATGATTTCTCGTAACAAGTTTTCATAAAAAGGTTCTACCACAATTGCTCACATGAAGCAGCATAATTATTTAAGATTTTGAGTACTATAAACTCAATGACAATTAAATGGAATTGTGTAGGAATAATAAATAGTATCAGTTCTCATCTATTTCTGGAATGGAAATAAACTGCATGAATAAAATGCAATAAATGATAAATCGATTTTGTTCTTTCAGCCTTGAACTGGAATATACTCATAGAGATTGCAGGTAGCATGAATTAAGGAGAGAAGTAAGATAGAGCAGTGTGAGTAGAGGAGATGTTCGACTTCTCAAAAGCAATTAGTCTTCTGTAGAGAAATATTCTCTGAGCTGATATGTCTTGGAGTGAATTCAGTACTTCTTGCATGTTTTCCTCTGCCCATGTGAGTGGCACGTATGAAGTCACAACATGACACTGCTTGAGCTTTTAAATTATGTGGACCTAGGTTGAAATTCTAGATCCACCACCCATTTGTTGTGTAAATTTAGGATTACATCTGTTCTGAATGATCTTCATATTTCTAATCTGCAAGATAGAGATTATAATATCAAATTTGCAAAAATATTATATTACTATATTAGGGTTCTCTTGCAAAACAAAGCCAGTAGGACATATACATATCTGCATATATATATGCATATATATGTGTATATTTGTATATATGTATGTATATACACATACACAGACACATATATACATACACACATATTTTTATATATAATTTCTCATCAGGAATTGTCTTACACAATAATAGAGCTTGAAAAGTCCCAAGATCTACAGCTGGTCTGCTGGATACGCAAGAGAGCTATTGGTATAGTTCCAGTTGGAGTCCAAAGACCTGAAACCCAGGAGTGCCAATGGTATTAATGCCAATCCAGTTTCAAGGGCAGAAAACCAATGTTCCAGCTCAGCAGTCAGACAGGCAAAGTTCCCTCTTTTTGTTCTAGTCCTGTCTTCAATTGACTGAATAATATCCATCCATGTTAGTGAGACCAATCTGCTTTATTCAGTCTGCCAATTTAAATAATTTCATTCAAAAAATACCCTCACGGATACAAACCCAGAATAATGTTTGACCAATTATCTGGCCATCTCATGGCCCAGTCAAGTTGACATATAAAATTAATCATCACAATTACCAGTGAAGTATATAAAGGAATAACCAGTGTGCTAAAATATGGTAGGTATGCAATAGATTATTAAATACAGCATATAGTTTCCATGAACTAAAGTACAAACTCTCTAATCTTATCTACTATGGATTCTGGATAGTAAAGATCTCAAGAGGTTAGTTTTGTGAGGCACACTAATCTGAAGTAGATACAATGAAAGGAAAGGTAGGTTTTGAAAACTCAAAAAGTGAGTGTGATGTGAGACTGAACATTGGGTATTAATGATATCTGAGTCAAGAACAATAACAAAGTATCTGTTAAAACAAGACAAACAAAAGAACATGTTTATTACATCTGGGAGAATAATAGAATAGAATAGACACATGATCTCAAGCAGAGGATTTTCTTCTTCTCTCTCTAGGAATTATACTTTTTCCAAAATCTGTTTCATTGCACAGTACAGTGAAATACAAAATGAATCAGAAAAATTTTATTTGAGGAATGCTATCTGCAGTCCCAGAAAATCATAGAAAATTTAACAGTGCCACATAATTTACAAACAATAATGTAAACATTCAGGATCAATTACAATATTTTTATCTATATACTTAATGAAATTATAAATCTCTTAGTTTATTTTTTACCTATTATATAGAAAGAAAATTACCTGGGGAAAGATGATCTTTGCCCACAGGCCCACATTACCTGCACACTCTCTATAGAATAGCTATTACCTAATTTACATATAGATAAAATAAAAAGGAAATGAAGGGTTGAAGACAAGTATCTTCATGAAATAACGTTAGCAAACATTTACTCAAATCTTACTTGTACACTAGGCACAGTTCTAAGTGGTTAAAAATTTTTAACCAGACTTTAATCTTTACAATACCACTATGAGGTAGATGCTATCATTACCCATTAAAGGTGAGAAAACGGAGACACAGAGGAAAATAACTTGTCAGTGTTTACAGTGCTAGTAACTACCAGGGCTGTAATTTGAACTCATGCAGGCTGGCTCTTAACCACTATGCCACACTGTATTTCTCAGTCGTACTAGAATTCAAATTACCAAGGACCATATATAATAACATTAGAATAGGAAATATTTTCTCATTTTTATTAATGAATATATATATTCTTGTTCATTTTCATTTATATTGGCTGCATATATAACCATATGTAATTATACAGCTATTACATATCTATATATATAATCAGTCTGAGACTGTCATGAAATAATGAACGATGTGCTATATTGAATATATTAGTGTCCTAGGGATGCTGTAACAAAACACCAAAAACTTGGTGGCTGGAAATAGCAAAAATGTATTCTCAGTCCCGAGGCTGGAAGTCCAA
Organism: Spilogale gracilis; assembly: GCA_004023965.1. Lineage (NCBI taxonomy): Eukaryota > Metazoa > Chordata > Mammalia > Carnivora > Mephitidae > Spilogale > Spilogale gracilis. The sequence continues at coordinate 57,268 of PITA01006967.1, read as the reverse complement.
AATCCAAGTGTCAACAAGGTCACACTCCCTCTGAAGGCACAAGGAATATCTTTTCCCTGTCTCCTCTGGCTTCCAGATGCACCAAGTGCTTCCTGGCTTGTGGCAGCTGAATTCCAATATTTGCCTCCATCTTCACAGGACCTTCCTATATCTGCGGGTCCTTTCCTGTCTTTTATAAGGACTCTCATTGGATTTAGGACCTTCCCTAATCCAATTCTATCTCATTTTGATTCTTATCTTATTATATCTACAAGGACTCTATTTCCAAATAGGATCACATTCTGAGGTTTGGGGTAGACATGGATCTTGAAGAGACACTATTCAACCCCCTACACTGAGTTAAACAAATCCTGCCAAAACATTGAATGTACATCACTATTTTAGAGAGATTGAACAAGCCTACCAAAAATAATTTACTTTTTGTTGACTTTCATCATTGATGATTCCAAATTCAGAACCATTCTAGAATACAACCCATGTTATAAGAGAGAATTCAGGGAAGATCCTGGCAAAAGCTGAATTATGATTTTGAGGTACTGATTGGGGAGGTGGACTAAGCAGGAATCAGAAGTTAGGTGAGGTAAGAAGAGGCTGAGCTAAAAATAAATTTAGGCTTAAATTTACACGTTATAAGTCAATAACATATGAGTAAATTGGGGGAAAGAATAAAGGTAAGACTGGAGGAATACAGGGTGCAGAAAAAAAATGTAGTGATATGGATGTCGGGGTGCATAAGTAGGGCATGGAAGTGTGAGCTGGCCTTGTGTCGAGCTCTTCTGTACCCAAAATATGGCTTTGAGACATCACAACCTTAGAAAGGGATTAAAGGAAGCATGGAGGACTTCTCAGGGCAAGCTTCTCCAAGACCCCAAAATGCCACCACAAAGGTAGATGCACTGTCCTGTCCTGCCCCAAGGACAATTTTCCCTTTCTTTGAATATAGAAGATGAATTTTCCGGATAGGAAACTCAAATTCTCCTTTTCCTCCATCAAAAGGGCATGTATTAGATAAGGATCCAGCCCAAATCAGGGCATTAATATGGGAGGAATACAGAAAAGAATTTCTGGATGTTGTGTCTATACTAATTTAAAGAAGCAAATGGGGCACCTGGGTAGCTCAGTTGGTTGAGCGACTACGTTCGGCTCAGGTCATGATCCCGGAGACCCAGGATCAAGTCCCACATCAGGCTCTCTGCTCGCGGGAAGCCTGCTTCTCACTCCCCCTGCTTGTGTTCCCTCTCTGGCTGTTTCTCTCTGTCAAATAAATAAAATATTAAAAAAAAAATAAAGAAAGAAAGAAGCAAATGAATTTTGGAGCTGAATTAGCATGAAAGAAAATTTAGTGTCCTTACAAAAAGAGATGGCTGAGCAAAATATCTGGCTAGGTTAGTGAGATAATTTTATTTTTAGATTTCAGAGACAGTAGAAAAAATGCCTAAAATCAATCTTATTTATTTGATTATCTGTACATTATTTATTCCATATTATTCCCATTCTCCATATGCATCCCTTTCCCTCTCTTTAGGTTATTATTTTAAAGGGCCTAATATATATTGTTCTGTTTTTATGTGCTTCTGCAAAATGTATAATTTTATGTTGTAAGACTAGAGATTCAATTTACTTAAATGGTGTTCTCTATCTCACTGTTACTTTTTTCATTCAACAATTTTTAATCTTTTTTCTCAACACTCTAACTATTTAATTGACAGAGAAAGAGATCAAAAATAGGCATAGAGGCAAGCAGAGAAAGAGGGGAGAGCAGGCTCCCCTCTGAGCACAGAGCCCTATGCAGGGCCTCGATCCCAGGATCCTGAGGTCATGACCTGAGCCAAAGACAGAGGTTCAACCCTCTGAGCCACCCAGGATCCCCAACAATTTGTTTTTGAAATATTTCACGTTTCTACGGATTTATCTAGTTGGATGCTTTTAACTGCTACAGAGTACTTCAAGGTGGAATTCACCACATTTAACCCAGTCAACTCACCAACAAATTTACATCCTCTTGCAAGTTCCTTGATGAACCTATACAATAAGTGTTTAGGATATAAACACACAGAAGATGATTACAAATTTTGGAGGACATAGACATTTAATTTAAATTGCCCCAGGCTGTTCTTTGGATGGGTGGAGATTTGTCCATTCCCCTGAGTAGTAGATGAGAACCTCATATTAACACATCCCTTCTAATTCTTGAAATTATCTAACTTGTCTAATAAGATGATACTTGATATCTCATAGTCATTTTAATCTGTATATCTGTGATTACTAATGAATTGTTAAGATTCCTCTTATGAAAATTGCCAGATCATAGCATCTGCCCATTTTTTCCACTGGGGCTCTTGTTTGCTATTTGGTGAAGTTTAGAAGCAAGACAAAGCAACTGGCATAAAGAAGTGAAGAAAAGGGACAGAATAAAACCAAAGCATTCCCAAAGAGCAGAAAACTTACAGGGCATACAAATCTTCAAGGGTAAGAGTACTTCACATAGTAATATATTTTCTCATTCCATAGAGAGAATGAACTTAAATAGCTTAAGATCAAATCTTCTATGGAGTTACATAGAGATTCTAGAGAGATTTATTATGGGAAATAAAGAAATAAACAAAGATAAAGTTGTTGTCTTCCTGAGCACAATTGGGATGAAATGAAATTGAGAAAAAAAAAAGTGTGGTATATTAGCCTAGAATTGACTCTCAGTAGAGTTCTGGAAGTCTCTATCACTTGCATCAGTTAAAAGTGACAGCTTCTGTTGGAAAAAAACACTGAGAAATAAAGTATAACGGATGGTTCTTCATTACTATAGGAAAGGATTAAATGTTTCAAATGATATTCTCTGCTTTTGCTCTGATTTAACATGGCATGCGTGATCACAGAATAAAGCTCTTCTCATTCGTCTACTGTCATCTTTTAAATACTCATGGATGGAGGTTAGTTTGGTTGCCCTAAACAGTTATTTTAAAAACCCCTTTATAAAGCTGCTAGTCACATGAGTAATTAAGAAAAGTTACTCAAACTAGTGATTATACAGTGTCCACTAACTCAAAGTAGGAAAGATGAAAGAAAATAACTATCAGGGAAGTGCAGCTCCTGTCACCATAACCACTGCAATGACAACTGCGGTATCTTAGGCCCAAGGGCTTTGAATCCCAGAAGCAACTCAAATGATTCATTCTCTGGGAGTGGTTGTTTCTCTACAAGGTGCTGAGTCATTTTCTTAAGTTGAAGAGATAGATTACAAATGATAGTTAGAAAAGATGTCCAAAAGATTGAGGCAGCTCTTTATCAGTTTATAATTTAACTTTATGAACCCACTGGATGAGTTTTAATTTCTTCCTTTCAGAGCCTTTCTTTTCTTTTCTTTTCTTTTCTTTTTTTTTTTTTTTTTTTTTTTTTTTTTTTTTTTTTTTTTTTTTTTTTTTTTTTTTTTTTTTTTTTTTTTTTTTTTTTTTTTTTTTTTTTTTTTTTTTTTTTTTTTTTTTTTGAGAGAGAGAGAAAAAGAGAGAGAAATCAGGAGCATTCATGCAAGTGGGAGAATAGGGGACAGAGGGAGGAAGAGAATCTTAAGCAGGCTTCATGCACAGCCCAGAGCCCAACTTGGGTCTCGACCTCATGATCCTAACATCTGGTTTTTTTTTAAGATTTTATTTATTTATTTATTTGACAGAGAGAAACACAGCTAGAGAGGGAACACAAGCAGGGGGAGTGAGAGAGGGAGAAGCAGGCTTCCCGCCAAGCAGAGAGCCCGATGCAGGGCTCAATCCTGGGATTCCAGGATCATGACCTGAGTTGAAGGCAGTTGCTTAACCAACTGAGCCACCCAGGCGCCCTGATCCGAACATCTTGACCTGAGCCAAAATCAAGAGTTGGACGGTTAACCAAATGAGTAACCCAGGTGCCCCTTTCCTTTCAGAGTCTTATCTAAATAAACTACTTAAGTCACATTGGCCTTTGATAATTATACTTGGGCTTTGGTACTTACTGACAAATACATGTTCTCCATTCTATATTTATATGGAAATACATTGTGCTTTCTTACTTCTGAAATTGGACATAAATACAGAGAAATCATAGTTAAAAGTTGGTTTGTGTTTTAAAGCCCATAAAATAAGATATCAAGAACTAGTACCTTTTAAAAAAAATCAATAAACTCCTAGATATTAAACATCCTATCTTAATAGCTTAATTTTCCTTGCATGCATATCTAGTGCTTCCTTTGACAGGTATAAACATCAGATTATTGAGCAATGGAAATAACGCATCCCTAAACCCGTAGGATATTTTTAGGTTTATATTTGAGGATACTGATGACTTGTCATCATTGCTGTTATTAGCCATTTAATTAAATGTGTATGTTCATGGACTGGACTGGAAGAGATTATGAGTGAAATAAGCCAAGAAGAGAAAGTCAAGTATCGCATGGTTTCACTTACTTGTGGTGCATGAGGGTAAACTGGAGGATAGTGAGAGAAGGAAAGTAAATGGGAAGTAGGGTAATCTAGGGAGGGAAACGAAACAACAGAGACTTTGGACACAGAAACAAACTGAGGGACTTGGAGGGAAGGGGTGGAGGGATGGGAGAGCCTGGTGGTGGGTACTGGGGACACCTAAAGCATGGGTGTGGGGAATGGGGAATGAATCTTGGAACACTGGAAAAAAAATTTTAGTAACAATAAAAAATAATTAATTAATTAATTAATGAAAAAAATGTGTATGTTCAAGTTTTCTATCAATTGAATACTAGTTATATGAGTAACTTAGAGGTTTCAAACAAGATAATGGCACCTTATCTTAAGGTGAATGGTCCAGAGAATTGGAAACAGTCATCCCCAAATTAACTTCACATTCAATTTCCTCATCTGCAAAATGAGACTGATTATAATATAGTATCTACTCCATAGTGTAGCTTAAAGGGTCCACCTGAAACACTTTAAACCATGTCCAGAACATATCAAGTGCTTAGTAAATATTGGTGTGGTTATTAATATTACTATGAAAACTTCCAATAATCCATTGACTCTACAAAGGAATACAATCAATTATTTCTCCCACCTTCTAATTGTTCATCTCAACAATAAAACTTTCTTCCCTTTGTATCCAGTATAAATTTTATGGGCAATTAGTAGAGTCACATTCTCAATTTTTTGGACCCTCTCTGGATTCATTGTACTCAAGTCTCTTGTGAGATCCAACTTTCTGCATGCATGCATTCTGCACCTGTGTAATTGAATGTGGATGAAAACACACACACACACACACACACACACACACACACACACACACACATACACAAGCATTCTAATTTGATTAACTTAAAATATTAGCAAATCTTTCTGTGTGTCTCCAAGATCTGCTTTGTACGTGGATATATAACAGAGCCTAGAACACTGCCAGGATCATAATAGGCACCTTTAATACACACTGAATTAATGAATGAATGAATCAATCAATCAATCACTATAGAAAGGACATTGTTTTTAAGATGGACAAGGAACTGGAAAATAAAGCAGAAAGTTCTCATTTCTTTAGTAATTAGGAGAGGCAAGGTTGAGGTTAGCAATGGGTAAAATGAGTTATAACAGATTTTTCCTACCCAGGAAAAGGATTTTGGGTAATAATGATCCAACAGAGAGAGACCAAGCCCTAAGAGGTTGATTAATCAGTGTCTTAGATGGACATATCTTGGAAATGTCCTGCAACTTAATTAGGGAAATTATTATTTTTGTCTTTCTCCTGATAGTGAAACCTGGAGAGAGAAATGGAAATGAAACAATCTGAGAGACTGGATTCTCAACAGAAGCAGTGGGGCAGTGAAACTATGCAGGAAGGCTGAGCCTGGAGCTTCCCAACTTTGACCTCAGAGGACCCACCAGAAGCAGTGAAGGGAAGACCATGAGTATTTTTATGAGGGCCAAATCATGTAAAATATAGCATTGGAACATAAGCAAACATGAGAAAACCTTGGATTTAATTGTGACAGTATTTAATTGTGTCACAAGCATTAATTACTTTGGGCTTAAGGGTTTGGTTTCGGTTTGGGTTGTTTTTGTGTTTTTCTTATAAAAGATTTTATATGAATTTAGGCACATTTGTTCTCAATTTCTTTCAACAATTCCTACATTCTTATTTTGGATATGGAGTTTTCAATCTCAGCCCTCTGTTTTTTGCACAAAGACTCCTATCAAGTGACAAATTACAGGACGAAAAAAGAAACTAGAACTTCTCTGGATTCTATGGTTTTCTATAAAACCTGAATGATATCCTTTTACAAAAGTTAGCACTTATTTTACAACTGTTCTATGGGACATTTAAGCTATCTCATTTATGAGTTAATTTTTAATATATACTTCTACAGAAAAGATTAGATGGGGGAAAGGAACTATAATAGTTGTTTCCAAGGAGAAGAATATCACACAGGTGGCTAAGCCAGAAACATAAATGTTAACCGTATTTTCCAGGTTTTTTAATAAAAGAACTAAAAGACAAAAGTAGTCTGTGTAGTTGATACAGAAGAGACATTTACCACGTAAATGACTTGGCTCTTCGCACAAGTAAACCAGACTCAGTGCTCTGAAGCAGGGACAATGCACAACTACTCTAAGGGAACAATTCTGGTGAACCCTCATCTGTCTCTGCTGCCCAGTGTCTGTGACAATAAGACCAACCAAAGAATCTCCATCCCTGGCATCTCTAACAAATGAAATGAATCTGCTATCACATTTGTCAGATGATTAGTTCTCCCAAACTTGGTCCTTTCTTGTCTTCTGATTGATAGAACCTAAGTTACATGCTTAAGCTATTCAATGAAATCACATGGACTAAAAAAAAAAAAAATCTAGTGATTTCTAAGGTCTTCTCAGATCTAAAAACCCAGTATCACTAAAATCACACCTCTGGTAAATACTGACACATATTCAAAATTTGGGATCCCAAATTAACCATTCTTATCACTGCATTTTTTTCTTTATTTTATTTAAATTCAATTAGCCAACATGTATCTTAGTTTCAGATGTAGTGTTCAATTATTTATCAGTTTCCTGTAACACCCATTACTCATCACATCACATGCCCTCCTTAAGGCTTATCACCCAATTACCCTGTCCCCTCCAGCAACCTTCAGTTCATTTCATATAGTTAAGAGTCTCTCATGGTTTTTCTCCCTCTCTGATGATTTCCCATTCAGTTTTCCCTCCCTTCCCCTATGATCCTCTTCTCTGTTTCTTATATTCCATATGAGTGAAACCATATGTAATTGTCTTTCTCTGACTGACTTGTTTTGCTCAGCATAATCCCCTCCAGTTCCATCCATGTTGATATAAATGGTAAGTATTCATCCTATCTGATGGCTGAGTAGTATTCTATTATAAATATGCCACAACTTCTTTATCCATTCATCTGTCAATGGACATCTCAGCTCTTTCCACAGTTTGGCTGTTGTGGATGCTGCTGCTATAAACATTGGGGTGCAGGTGCCCCTTTGGATCAATACATTTGTATCTTTGGGGTAAATATTTAGTGGTACAATTTCTGGGTGATGGGGTAGCTCTATTTTTAACTTCTTGAGGAGCTTCAATACCATTCTCTGGAGCGCATATACTAGCTTGCATTCTCATCAACAGTGTAAGAGGGTTCCCCTTTCTCTGCATCTTTGTCAACATTTGTTGTTTCCCGTCTTATTAATTTTAGCCATTCTGACTGGCATGAGGTGGTATCTCATTGTGGTTTTGATTTGTATTTCCCTGATGCCAAGTGATGTGGAGCATTTTTTCATGTATCTATTGGCCATATCTTGATCATTTTCACAAATGAAAAGAATAGACCTTTTTCAAATTATCTTTTAAATATAAATGTAACCCATAAATGTATTATATATATTGCTGTTACCTCATCACTCTCAATCGTGTCCTTTTTTTCCTTCATATCTATGGAGACAACCCTTGTTAATCTGGTGGGTTTCTTTCTATATTTCATTCTTAGTTCCCTTAAGATCTGAGTAACTGACATAGTAATTAATTATATGGCTAATTAATTAGACAAGAATTGATTTGTAGCAATAATTTTATACCAAGAGACTCTTGAAAAAAAGAGAAAGAGATTTTCTAGAAACAGATATTGACTAATGAGTATTACATTTAATAAATCATGAGAGTTTTAAAGAGCATGCTTTCCCACAATTCCACTTTGACAAAAGAAAAATCTTCTGAGTCTTCTGAAACTCAAGAAAACCATTCTACTTGTAAAATGCCTTAATTTACCATGTGTTTAATATTAAATCTATATTTTCAGGTAGCCATTTATTAAATTAAATTTATAGATGGTATTAATTGAATTTATAGATGGTAAATATCGACACCATAACACAGTGATAATTTAACATACTTACAGACTATTTTAAAGGCACTTCTATAAGGCAATTGTCAGTAAATCATGTCTACTGAAAGTACTATCTTTGTTACAGAATGTTAGTAGAAAATACCAAGTCTTACTCATTGTGTCATACTCCATAGGTCACTACCCTGATGATAGATAATAGGAATTGCAAGTGATTAATTGTAGTCCTGAATATAAATCATTTATTAATGTATAGCCATATGTATTCTATATAATTGATAAAATGTGGTGGATCTATAGTCAAACTGCTGGGCTGAGACCCTAGCTTCACCACATAATAGCTGTATGATCTGTGGCAAATTATTTACTCTCCGCTTCAGTTCCCTCATTGTTACTGTTTATTTTTTTCCTCATTGTTGATTTAAATGATCATCAGAGTAAGAAAACATGTCATGGAACTGCTGTGAAATTGAATGAATCAATGTACATAAAGTGCCCATGCAATCTTTGGTATATACTAACAGATCAGTAAACGTCATGTATTACTGTTGTTATTGTTTTAAAGGTTTTATTTGAGAGAGAGAAAGAGAGAGCACAGTGGGGCTGGAGGGCAGGTGAGGCAGAGGCAGAGTACTGCTGAGTAGGGTGTCCAACAAGACTGTATCCCAGGACCCTGAGATCAGGACCTCAGCCAAAGGCAGATGTTTAACCAACTGAGCCACCCAGGTGCCTCTATTGTTGCTGTTTTTATTATTACCCCGTTATTATTAGTGGTATTATAAATAGGTTTCTATGAATGAAAAAATCCCTTCACAGACTCATAGGTATAATGAGCGAGACTTTGATTTGAACATCTGTAGTTAGGTGCAGTATTCTGGTGTCCAAAGACTTACACTATAACTACTTACACTTGTGGCCTTGAACCCAAAAATAGCTGCAATCTAAACAGCTCATGTCATTTTCTAAGAATCTTATCAGATTCCTCTGGACTTACAGAGGAAACTCCAGGGTAGAAGGAAGCACCATTCCTTTAAGCATGCTGAGCACCATTTTTCTTTTAATTAGTGTATTAAAAGAACAGAAATTCAATAACATGTGTTTTGTAATTGTTATAGTATAATAAAATATTTAAAAACTTTCAGTCTCTCGAAAATTATCAAGGACTATTCTAGAATGTTAGCAATATCCCTGTAAGATAGGTCTTTCCCTGTAAAAAACTGATTGGTCCTATGGGACAGGAATGATATCTTTCTGGTCTACCACCTTATTCCCAGTGTTTGATTCAAGATCTTCAAATTATATAAATGCAATATTATTTTTTATTAAATGAATGAGCTGTAACATTTCTCACTGCTTTCCCCATGTAGAATAGTCCTTTGTCTTTTAGCTAGGGTTTCCTGACTGCAGTATCTGAAAAAGCCCAGCATCCAACTATACCTTCCAACTCTGCAATTACTGACTGTAATCAGAAAAGAAACTTACCCAGGCATAGTCAGTTTGAGCTGATTCTTTTCTTAATCAGATTTTCTATCTTAAGAAATTTAATTAGGATAACTAGAGACTATAAACAGTGTATGGAGAGCCATACACCTAAAACAGTAGGATGCCCAGGGAGGGGTTAGGGGAACCATCCCTACCAGCTCTGGGAAGAAGGAACCCAGAAATCTTATAAGAGTGAAAGAGAATGAAGCAAATAAACAAGAGAGAAGCCAAGAGGCATCAAAAAGGAAGAGACCGTGTCTTTTGAGGGATATACAGAGGAGTCTTGATTATTGACTTTTCCAGTTCTGTTCCCAAGAAAATGGATTAACTTCATTTTCTGTCCTGGAGTAGCCTTGCACTTTGATAGAGAATCGAGAGTACCAAGTTGAAATATGCTTCACACTGCAAAGTTTTGATAAGACACTGGGTGTCATTCTGGCTGTAAATCCAAACAGAATTCCACAGCCATTTCTGCAACTTTTAAAACCACACTAATTTATCCTTACAGGAAACTCAGAAGAGCTGCTAAGTATGTCAGTTCCATCTCACTTTATATACTCATTTCGTTCTATTTAGTCCCACTTGCTATTTTGTTCCAAGTAAAATTTCCTTTCCTTACTGACTCATTTCTTATTTCTTATTTCTTTTTCTGAGCCCATTCCTAGTTTCCCACAGACCCAGTAAATCCTCAAGCTAAAATTTAACACCTAGTAAAATGAACACATTCTGCCTCTTACAAAATGCCTTCCATTAATTTTCTTTTTTTTCCTAATTAGATGTATTATTTCCCTAAGGCTTGCTAGTGGGGGAAGGGATGGGGTGATCCATGCTGAGTAGAAGGGTTCCTACTTTCTAGACTGCTATTTATAATTTTCAATATCTTGCTTATCCATATTTGACATTTGATCATTTGCTGCATTACTTCTGGAAAGCTACTTTATACTGACCTAATACTTGCTCAATTTATTTTTTCTTCGATTTATTTTTTCAAGTAGATTCTCTTGCTTACAATATAACTCATTATATTTATAACTCTCAATTTCATCAAGTTAGTCACCAACTTGGCAGTATTATTATATTGAATGGACATAATATATACTCTCTAAGTATTTAATACAATACCTAAGACAATATAACCACCAATCCTGCTTCCTGCACTGTAGTTATTCCCTTATATTTAAAGTATTTAGAGCAGTCTTTTTTATTTTGTTTTCCTGTCACTCACTTCTGCTTTCACCTCAGAGATGTTTGATCTAAGCCATCTTTCTACAATGCTTTGATCAACATTCTGGAATATAAAACCCTTAGCCTCACTAAGATGTACTTTCTGCTCCCTGTCCCTTATTATCTAGGGCAATCACTTTCACAGGAAAAAAAAAATCTGGTTTAAGTTGACAGAACTTGTCAGCTTGGATGAATTATTGCAATAATATGTCACATATTGCCAAGGTTAAAAAGCTGCTTTTATTCTGTTCAGCTTCCCTCTTCCTCGGGAGGCTCTACATTTGCCCTTTTCAGTCTGTAGGAATGACCCTCATTATTAGTAAATTCTCAGAAGTAATGGATAGTGCTCTTCGCCATCTACAACCAATTCCTTAGGTGGACCAAGACAGCGACACGTACGTGTTGGAACACGTTTCACTTGTTCAGGCAAAACTTCACACTGTCCCACCTATTTCACAACGGCCATGGATGTCAGGGATAGACTGTACCAGCTGACAGAATGTAGGTGACCTTCCAAGAGTTTTAAAAGTGATTTTTAAAAAAGTCTTCTGCAAGTTATCTGGCAAGAACTTCCCTTCTTTACAGTTCTTGGTTCTTTTTAAACATCTCACTTAGCTTATCTCTGTGATTAAAGACTTTTGCATATTCCTTTATTCCTTATGTAAACTGCATCCCACTTTGTGTGTTTCTGCAGCTGTTCAGAGATCGCATTAAACCTCTGAGAGCAGAAGATGTCAAGTTTCTCTCATAAATAATGTTGAATAAGAAATCAAAGTATTGAAATGCTACACACCACCCGCTTTTCCAGATGTTACCTCTTCTTACCTCCAATAAATCTCTGCTTACCATGGGCAAGTACTATGTGCTACCGATTACAGTCTATCACCTTGACAGTCAGTTGTACATTTGGAAAAAAATCATAGAACTAGAAACTTCTTAATTATCCTAGTTAGTTCATGTCTCTGTCCCCAAATTATCATGAATTTAAATTATTGCACATATGCAAGAGATTTGCCTCTTAAAAAGAAGTTTAAAAGGGGGAGTAAATCCAATAATATCTCCTGTCAAAGTAATCTACTGAACCATTATTTGTGAGTTTATGAAGTTCTTCCCAACATATAACCAAGTGCTATGGAAGCCCATTTTAAGTGTATCAAAAATGGATCCTCTAACAAATGTGTGTTTTTTAAAGAAAATACAATGTGCAGAATACTGACAAATGGAATATATTTTTGAAGAATGCTATCAAAGATGGCTCTTTTAATTTCAATATGTTATAGTGACAAATGGCCTGCAACAAAGCAAAGACATACAATTTGTCTTGTAACTATTCCTTTGCCCATTTGGTTGGCTAAATCTAGGATGGGTCAGGAATAGAATATATACTTTGATTTATTTTACGTCCTTACATATTTAAGATGAAGTCTAGTGAAAAGTGTAGAGTACTGACAGTATTTTTAATGGTAGACAATTTCTACTTAATATATGTTTTTCTCTTTAAACTTATGTATAAATTTTCTACAACCTTGCTCCTAATATTTGGGTTAGCAATATTGATAACATGCTATTTACATGGGCAATTCATTATTCATTAAAAGCACATATGTAGGTCACCTGGGTGGGCTCTGGTGGGTTAAAGCCTCTGCCTTCAGCTCAGGTCATGATCTCAGGGTCCTGGATGAAGGCCCACATCTGGCTCTCTGCTCCGCAGGAAGCCTGCTTCCTCCTCTCTCTCTGCCTGCCTCTCTGCCTACTTGTGATCTCTCTCTCTGTTAAATAATTAAATAAAATCTTAAAAAAAAAAAAGCACATATATAGGAAATTTCTGTTTTAGTACTACAAAAACTTGGATAGAAAGTGTCTATAAGGAGACATTTTCAGAAGATTTAATCTTCATATTTCATTATGGAAGTCCCACACAGTTATGAGTGAAATATTTCAGAATTCAGAACAACCATAAGGATATGTATTAAATAAACCTTAAGTATGTGCAAGAATGATTCTTGGTAGGGGTTTTGGGTTTTTTTTGTTTTTTTCCTCTATATTCTCAAATACTCCCTCAAGCGTGTTGTTCTAAAGTCTAGACTGATCAAGAAGTACTAGGAAACACAATTATAGTCATCAACCTATCTAAGTTATTATTCAATCTAGCTTGAATGTTAGTATCATTGCTATTTTGATCATTAGCCTTTGAGCTAATAGCCTATTTGATCATTAGCCTTATAGCTAAGTGTGAGATGTCTCTAAAAACAAGAGAGGAACAAGACATAAGATTATCACTCTAATCTCTCCCCCATTCATGTGATTTACAAAATTTGGAGATATCACAAACAGAATAACTGAAATCAGAAATGGCTAAAAGAGACTGAATCTAAGAAGTATATGGTAGCAGTGAGTGTGGGGTGCTGAGATACTTTTTTATTTTGTGCCATTCTGTTCTTCTATTCAGTTGTTTTATCACATGCACCTCTTATTTTAATGAAAATGTCAAGAAAGTGACTATACCCTGAAAGCACATGTTTAACAATATGAAAATACAAATCAAAAAGTTATCTATGAAGATACTGTTTACAGTTTCAAGATATTAGAAAATATCTGCCTAATCTAAAAGGAAAATGGATAAACTATGATACATTTACACAATGGAACACCATGTGCTTATATAAAAGAATCAAAATCTCTGTGACTTTATGTGAAGTAGATTACAGGTTAAATGATGCTCAGAGAAAAGCTGTGTGCAAGAAAATTCTATATGTGCCATTTTGTGTGTGTGTAAGAAGAAAGGAAAAAATCAGAAAATATGTGTATCTGCTCACTTGGGCACAAAACAGGGTAAATCAGAACCCATGGATAGTGGTTACCTTCCAGGGTGGGTGGAATAGGGGGAAAGAATGGAAGGAATTGGTAAAGAACACATTTCTGACAATAGCTTCTTATATAGTTCTAACTTTCAGAACTATGTAAATGTTTCAGATACTAAAAAGAAAAAGGAAATTAAAAGGAGGAATTCTGAAATAAAGGATAAAAGCAAAAACTGAAGCCATGTTTTAAATTAATACCATAATCACACTAAAGGAGTAGTAGGGAGAGGGAATGAGAGAGGAGTAACCCTGGCAACTTTCAAACATGGTATTTAGACAATATATCTACAAGATAAAGTCAAATAAATAAATAAACAAACAAACAAATAAATAACTCTAACCATATGGTCAACTCTAGTTAGGAGGCTAATTTTTCACAGACATACATGAGTCAGCAATTCAAAAATTACTGTATATTCTAGTGGCAAAAAATTAAGTTAATATACTTTGGCTAACTGGAGGCAGGTTTCTCAGTCTTGGAGAAGTAAGCTGCAAATATGGATAAGGAAGGATTAAATAAACTCTCTGGTGTTGAACTGAAATAGAAAACATGCATATGAGCCTACGATCTTTGAGACAGATGGATAGATATAGACATGGGTGTAGATGTGGATGGATACATTTGCTCTGTTGGCTAAGAAAGTTCTGGGGGAAAGTCACTGAGAAGAGTGACCAGGTGACCCATGAGCTATACCCAGGTGATCAGAGATTTATGCCTCTTCCCTTGTCTTGGGAATGTGGGTTTTGCTTTCCTTTCTTCCCCCCATGGGCTGCTCCAAGGACATAACCTTGAGATAGTGATGAGGTGTTGAGAACACCTACACAGTATACATTTACTGAGTTCAGTTAAGGCCTCTTGAAAAACTTTTAAGATTTGGCAGGTAGTTGTGGTGATCTACTCATCTTGCTGCTGCCCAAGACAAGCCTCATATGTAATACCCCTTTACTTATTAAAACTACCACCTACTAACTGGGAGTGGCCTGTCTCTTTCTTTGGTCTCTCCCTGCCCTCTGAGTACAGGAACCAGTTTCGGAGTACACCCAGGAATCTCTGAGAGGGTTGTTAACCAACATAAGGACTAGAAGTAATGGGACTTTAGTAGTATATTTTGATTTCTAAATGTAATTCTCCACTAAATATCCTTAGAGAAATGCCTAATTCCAGAGATGAAGTAAGGAAAGCATGAGATAAATATGAAACATATTATTGTGCCACAAAGGAAGGAGGCATGGAAAGAATACAGGAGTCATCAAGATTTGAGGCTCCTAGGGCGCCTGGGTGGCTCAGTTGGTTGAGTAACTGCCTTCAGCTCAGGTCAGGATCCTGGAGACCCAGGATCGAGTCCCACATCGGGCTCCCTGCTCAGCAGGAAACTCGCTTCTCCCTCTCTCACTCCCCCTGCTTGTGTTCCCTCTCTGGCTGTGTTTCTCTCTGTCAAATAAATAAAATCTTTAAAAAAAAAAAAAAAGACTTGAGGCTCCTAGTAACCAAATATGATTATAATTATGTGAATAAAATAAGAATTTTCGAGTCTAAACTTATTAAAGGGGGAGCACCTGGGTGACTCAGTCAGTTAAGCATTTGACTCTTGATTTTGGCTAAACTTATGATCTCAGGGTCATGGGATCCATGCTTTGGGCTCTATGCTGGGAGGGGAGGAGTTCTGCTCGAGATTCTCTCTTTCTCCCCCTGCCATTCCCCCTGCCTGCATTCTCTCTCTAAAATGAATAAATAAATCTTTAAAAAATAAATAAAGGTGAATTGAGAAAGTGATTCTATAAGTGAAGAGCCAACTAATAATAAAATAAGAAAATCACAGTTTGTCAACCAATACAACAAAAGTTGATGCCGAGAAGAATCCTCAAAGGCCTTAAAACTGAACAGATGTTAAAGCCTAGACAAAAATTCAAGGAGTAGCAGAATATTTTCATAGTTTCAAAGTTTCTGTCCAGACATATTATTTACAAAGGAAAAAACTAAAATTATAATGAAAACCGACAAATACCACCTTAACTATGTGACAGAGTTAACAGCACCGCAAATGGGACAAAAATACATCATGTTCTACTGGTGTTATGCATCGGGAAGAACACATCATTTCTGCAATATTTTGCTCAAAACCTAT
Organism: Spilogale gracilis; assembly: GCA_004023965.1. Taxonomy (NCBI): domain Eukaryota; kingdom Metazoa; phylum Chordata; class Mammalia; order Carnivora; family Mephitidae; genus Spilogale; species Spilogale gracilis. The sequence continues at coordinate 41,247 of PITA01006967.1, read as the reverse complement.
AGGCCGAAATTAATAATGAGATAACATAAAAAGATCTAAAATTAATTCTATTAAAAAAACTGGCACGTTTTCTTCAAAAATATAAACACTGTTAAGCACAAAAAAGTCTCATCAATTTTTCCATATTAAAACAGATTAAAAAGATGAAACCACTAAATGAAACACATGGTTTAGGATTTTCTTTTGCTGTAATGGGCAATATTAGGACAATTGACAAAATCTAAAATAAGGTCTATAGATTAGATAATAGTATATTATCAATGTTAATTTTCTGATTTGGAAGGTGAACTGAGATTATATAAGAAAATATCCTTGTTTTACTCATTTATAGAAGAGTAAATGAACATGCTTTCTGCAACCTACTCTCAAATATACAGGAAAAATGTGTGCATGTGTATATGGGGAGTCTAGGTAAAGAGAATTCTTCCTATTCTTTCAACTCTCTAAAAATTAGACCCAAATAAAAACTTGCGAGAAAAAATGGTTAACATACTTTATAGAATATAATCAGAAAACAGCTTAGTTTTTTCCAGGGTTTACATTAAATGTACTCATCAGATCTAGTATTTCCATTGTCACTAAATAGAAACGTGGACAGTTCCAACATCTTCTGTATGATTCTTACTCCTGTATTCTTTTCAAATTGCTAAACACAGACTCATTTCAGAAATGAGCACTTAATCCCAGGGAAGGCCTTGGGGAGTAGTGGAGCCTCTTGGAGCTCTGAGTCAAAGCTTATAACCTAAACCAGATACAGTTTCCTCTCCTACAAAGGCTTGCTTACCATGGTGAAAGCAGACATAGCTGGTTCTCTCTTTCTCACTCACTTTTCCCAAAACTCCCTATCTGTGTTGACCCCCTTAGGGCTAGAACAGAGGAGGAAGAAGATGGGGAGCAAGAAAGATTTAACTGGACTGGAGTTTTCTAAGATGGGCTTTGGGTTGGCAGGCTCTCATAAATATTTTCATGGATTCTTTGAGACTCCACCCCATTACCTAGGAGTTTTTTACCTGAAGTTTCTCACAATAAGGCAAGCACATTTGTAGGCTTGCTTAAATCTTCTGCAGACTTGTGAGATCAAATAATACACTCCCAGTTTTCATCTGCTGTGTCTTCATGGGCCACTTCACTGACTCTGTGGAAGAAGAGTTATCATAACCCACATATGTACCGCATGTATAGCCCATATCTTATCCACAAGAAGCACTGCATCCTTTGTTTTGACCAATTTGGGAATGACAGAATTACCCCAATGCAGCACCTCCATTTTGTTCTCATCGCATGAGAAAGCTAATCAGCTTTTCGTCTTACTTGCCATACTTATCTGACAGGAGTCAAACACAGTTGAGGGTATCCTCTCCACTTCTGGTCACACACATCAGGCTTTACAAGTGATATTATTGAGCCTTCTTCCCATTAGGCTTGAAACAAAGGTAGATATCACTGTTCTTTCCACTGTAGCAGAGATATACATAGCATTCCTTGAAGAATCCCTTCTGGAACTTCTTTATAAAATCCACTCTCAACTCGTCTTTATCACAATGTGTATAAGGGGCTTAAGCTTCATGTAATTAGTTTTTCATGATTACAAGGAAAGACAATATCTCTCCTTATAGATGATATTTATTTCACCTCAGTTCTTCAGATAAAATGCCCCCTTTATGACTCTGAAACACATATAAATATATACATGTGTATGTAAAATATTTAGAGTTTTAGAATCCTGGCACTTGCTTATATGTTAATGAAATAAAAATGTGAGACACAACACACAATGCTTAAGACATTTGCATGATCGTAGAACCTTTACAACTTAACATTTCCCCTTCTTTCCCAGAAATTTCATCCTGTCCAAAAGGACCAAATTTTTAAGCCATTTTTACTCTCCCAGTCTTAATATGCCTACGCAACATGTCAGGCTGATTTCTTCTACAGAAAGTTCAATACTATAGCCAACATCATGACATTATTTCAGTACAGAATCACTTTGGTAGTTGGGTGACTCTGAAAAATGCTGTGGGATGATTTAATTATAGGAAATCTCTTGGATAAAGTAATTGCATTTTTAAATTTAACCCCAAAGCAAGTTGACTCTAATACAAGGCAAGAAGTGGTGTTTAAGGCTGACAATATGAGACCTAAAAATAGTGAGACAGGACTCACAATAGCAGCTATGGAGACTAGCATCTCAGTAAAATAGCCTTTCTAAACATTATTTTAGAGATCCTAGGAGAATTAAATGCTGCAGTGATACAGTATACATTTTCTATTGTGTTAGAGAAGTCTATTAGTGCATAAAAATCCAAATAGTTATATAATCCAGTCTGCAGTCACATGCATAACATGGAAGACATCATTTATAAAATCAAATAAAATGATCTTTTCCTAACCCACTCTTGTTCTTTTTCTTTTTTTCTTTTTCTTTTTTTCTTTTTTTATTTTTTTATTGTTACTTAAATTTTTTTTCCAGTGTTCCAAGATTCATTCCCCTTTTCCCACACCCAGTGCTCCATGCAATAGGTGCCCTCAGTACCCACCACCAGGCCCTCCCATCCCCCTCCCTGCCGGGAGCCAGCCCCAGCAATAGTCAGGGTCCCAGGGTGAGGGAAGGCGTTGGCAATTTCGAACTGAGGAGATCAAACTCAAAGGTGGTGTAGGGATCTCCTGAAAACACTGTTCTCAGGGCTCTTTATTTAAAGCAGAGAGTTACATGTTTTTTCAGGTGGAAACCATATGAACAAAGAGTTTAAGTGATGGATCATCAATCTTGAGTGACAATAGTGATAATAGTGTTTTTAGAGGGTCCATGCAAAAACAAGATGAGCTCGTTATACCCTAATTTATAGAATGATTGATCACAGGCAGTCATGTCCTGAGCAACAGATGGTTCCTGCAAACCCTTATCTCATTAGAATGTTTTACTACTCCCTAGCATAGGGATGTGAATAAGTGGTCACACAAACAGGAGGTTGCAATATCTAAGCTACTTACGTCAGTAAAGGTTTTACTAAGTTTTAAAGTAAGTATGTTATGCCCCCACAATTCTGCAATTATCAAGCTTCATAAGGATTGGCATGGCTCTCCACACCTTGGATGAGCACTTGCCCAGGTGCACGTCCCAGGGACACAAAGGACATATTGCCCCGGCCCACAGGGTACGTGGATTTCCAGATTCTTGGTGGGGAAAACCTGGAGGGACTTTCACCCACATTCACGGGTGCCTCCACCAAAGTTTTTGGCGGCTTGCGGCATGGCGGAAGGGGCGGATCACGCCAACCCCGACACCACACCCTTCCCTCCAAGTCCCTCAGTTTGTTTCTGTGTCCAGAGTCTCACATTTCGTTTCTCTCCCTGGATTACCCTAGTTCCCATTTACTTTCCTTCTCCTACTGTCCTCTAGGTTACCCCTTATGCACCAGAAGTAAGTGAAACCATGTGATAATTGACTTTCTCTACTTGGCTTATTTCACTCAGCATAATCTCTTCAGTCCAGTCCATATTGCTACAAAAGTTGGATATTCATCCTTTCTGATGGAGACATAGTATTCCATTGTATATATATGTACCACATCTTCTTTATCCATTCATCTGTTGATGGGCACCTTGGCTCTTTCCACAGTTTGGTGATTGTGGCCATTGCTGCGATGAACCATTGGGGTACATATGGCCCTTCTTTTCACGACATCTGTATCTTTGGAATAAATGCCCAGTAGTGCAATTGCAGGGTCATAGGGGAGCTCTATTTTTAATTTTTTAAGGAATCTCGTTCTTTTTCTTATTTCCAAAGTTAGAGGCCAAGAGAAAGGTAAAAAGGATTAAAAAAAAAACTATTCATGTCCTTCCAGATCCCTAAGGAGCCCTATTTGAATTTACGGATATGAAATTACTGACATTGATTCTTCAAAAACAAAGCAGAAGAGATAAATAATGGGATAATGAAATTTATAATACCCATTGTTATTCAGTAGACCATCTCTATCATTTTTCCTTAAACTCAAAGCTTCCTCTCCATATTTCTAATCCTCTCTCCTTTTCTGTGGCTATTTTTTTTTCTCATTTCAAAATGCCCACTTTTCTTTTTTTTTGACTTTAAATTAATGGATAGCAGTTTTTATATTATACTTATCAGAAGGAATTTTTATTTATTTATTTTTTGCTTCCTCTCTGTTGCTCCTACATAAATTTCTTTGCAGAAACTGTTGCAGTTCTGATGCCCAAAAGATACATTTCTACTGAGGAAAAAAACCATCCCTGTAGAATTCCTATCCATTAAGGATTTGGCTGTAAGTGCTTGCCTGGAGAAAACTCTTTATGAAAAAGTTTACATTTTTGCAGTCTCCATAATATTTCTTTGAGATCATTCAAAACTGATAAAGGGACTCAAAGTCTTTTAGATTTAGTATATGGAAAGAACAAAAAAAGTTATTTTGATACACTCTTTCTGTTGTTAAGATCTCTAATAAATATTTAATATTAAATAATTAAAAGAATATTCTGTGATATTCTGTATTAAACATTCAAAGCCAAATGGTCCCTGTATAAGTATAAAATGCTTGTCTTGAAAAAAAGAGCAATAATAACTGACAAAGATGACTTGTGGTCATAGAATTGTTTTTATCATATACAAATTTACCATTTTTAATTTTTTGAAATATGATCAGAAAGGGATGACTATTGACATTTTTACTCAACACAAGATACAAAGATAAGTTACATAATATTTAAACAGTCTTCTCAGGTAGTCCACTTTAATTTCATAACTTTGTCATGTGAATTATAGCAGGATTCAGGATTTTATTCTAACTGGTCATAGGATGCTTTTGATTCCATTTTCCCAAAGCAAAACAGCTACATGCACAGAATTTTGGAACAAAGTTGTGGGTTGTGCTAATTCTACCAATGCCACTTTCAGGAAAGCATTTGGGAAGCACAGGAGATATTTTAGAAATCTGCCATAATATTTTCAATTTAAAACTACTTCAATACTGAAAAATAGTACCGTATTTCACCAGTAAAAATACTTCAATACTAAAAAGTAGTACCGTATTTCACAAGATAACTTCTCTGAAGCATTGTTCTAAACTATAAAGCTTATGTACAATGTTCTTCTTTTCTACAAATATCTTTAAAAAAACTATTCCAGCTTTACATTTCCATGTAATGGCCCACAGCCTTTCTAACTTGAGGTCCGACTAAGTTCCTTATGTGATATCAAAAATGTTCTGGTCATGTCTTCCTTTAATATCTAACATGTTATATACATATTTTACATGTATTTGCCTGAACAAAACTTCAGTTTTTAATGAATTTTTTAATCCTGGTATCTATGATCCGTTGCAACAAAAATTTGACACCAAGGCTCAAATTTACCTTTTAGGGAAAGGAAGAAAATACATGATTCACTTTCTTTAAATTTGGGAGTATTTTTTTTCTAGAAAGCAAGGCAAGCACTTGTTTTATTTCATAGTCTTATGTATGTAGCTCTGCCTACTGCTCAGTCTTTTTCTTCTATACACACTCACTGTGGACCCTGTGCTAGAAAATTAACAAAACACTTCGGGAACCATGCAAGGGTTCCAAAGTCACTATATACTTACGATGAACAGCACTGGTCTTTCAAATTTTTACGATTTTTGTGTAATCATAATCCTTTTAAATTCATCTTGTAACAAAGACTAACAATTTCTCCTCAGGTATGAAGAAATGTCCACGGCCATCTGCCAACATTCAAAATCTCTATGTATATTTCTTCTACATTTCTTCCTTTCCCCTCCTGTGCTAGCATTTTGCTCAAAGGCTAATTTACATTTTCATTTTAAATTAAATTCTACAGGAAAGGATATACCATCTATGCTTTAATTAGTTTCATTTTCCTTTCATCTTTTTCTTTTTAATACTAAGAATGATTCAAGTTAATGATGTGACAGGCAGTGTGAGGACTTAACAGTGGCATGGCCCCCGCAGGTTGGCAGATGAGTGGCCACTCAGGCGAGATGCCTTCATTAAGCAGGAAGCCTTAAAATTCACTTAAAAACATAAGCTGTGATTTCCACAAGCTGAAAATGTACTTTCCCAGGTTCAAAGCTAAGTTTACTTCACAATCTAAGTTAAAGTAATAATAAGTTAAAGAAATAGATTCCCGGGGCGCCTGGGTGGCACAGTTGGTTAAGCGACTGCCTTCGGCTCAGGGCATGATCCCGGAGACCGGGGATCGAGCCCCACATCGGGCTCCCTGCTCGGCGGGAAGCCTGCTTCTCCCTTTCTCACTCCCGCTGCTTGTGTTCCCTCTCTGGCTGTGTTTCTCGCTGTCAAATAAATAAAATCTTTAAAAAAAAAAAAAAGAAATAGATTCCCTAGATGTCAAGTTTTGAAAAGATTTAGGGAAAAGATTAAAGTCAGTCCTTATGGTAATAGACAAGGATGATGTAATGCCCTTTCCTGCTCCTTGCCCTCCTCTTTGGGACATTAATTCCTCATTAGCCATTCCGTTATAAGGTAGGAGGAGAGGCATGGAGCAGCACACATAGCTATTCTGGGGAAAGATGCAAATGCAAAGGGAGAGAATGAAATATGGTCATAATATATGAGGTGAGTTGAACCATGGCTCTTTAAAAGATATGTTCACATCCTAACCCAGGAACCTATGAATAAGAACTTATTTGGGAAGAGGATTTTTGCAGATATTTAAATGAAGAACGAGATCATTCTGGATTATCTGAATGGTCTCTAAATCCAATGACAAGACCCAGACAAAAGTAGAAAGGCAGAGGAAGACAGAATTTGAGATTAGAGCTATGTAGTCACAAGCCAAAGGATGCCTGAAGCCACAAGAAGCTAGAGGAAGCAGACTAGAGAAGGAAAACAGAGTACAACCCTGCTGACACCTTGATTTGGACTTCTGTCCTCCTGAGCTCCAGGAGAAGACATTTCTGTGGTTTAAGTCTCCAACTTTGTGATATATGTCACTTCCCAGGAATAAGGCATGAAATTAAACTAATAAAATAGGATTTAGACCCTCATGCTATTTTTCTTCTGGACAGGAAGCAGAAAAGTATTTTAGGGGGTATATGTATATGTGTCTGTCCATGGTAAGCATAGATAACCAATAATTTTTTCAAAATATGACTCAAATATTTTGTGTAGTTTCTATCAGAAACCAGAATTTCATCTCTTTAAACATAATAGGAGTGACACAAGTCTAGTGGATTTCCCAATTAAATTCCATTTCCATTGCTATATACACTTATTTTTAGAAATATATGTGATAAAAAATGTTTATATAATAAAATTATTTTTTTCTCAAAAAAAAATATGTGATATAAATAAAAGCGTGAAGGCTTCCTAATCAGATGAGTACATACTAGGTACTTTCTCTTTAAAAAGAAAGCTTCAGTTAGCCGTGTTCCTGTTTAAACTATCATTGCAAGTTAAATTTCCAGCCTCATCTAAATCCTATATCAGTGCTTCTCAGAACTGATTAATCTAAGAATCCCTTGTGGGCATGGGGGTTCACATGAAGATACCTAGGTCCAGAACCAGATTCAATAACTGTGCCTGCATCTTCATTTTCAACAATTATCCCAGATAATTTTATTGATGGTAATCATTGGACAAGAGTGAAGAAAAATCTCCCAAAGATGTAACATAATAGCAAACACTTATTGCCTTACATTATACTTCGTTGACAAAAGAATTCAGACTTACACAGACATGTGTAGATCAGAAGTGAAATACCGAATGTGCTGTGAAATACAGAAAAAAATGGAGTTTTTGTTAAAATGAAATCAAAATAATTACAGTGAGATGAGACTCTTGTATTTTTTTAGTCCCTGTGATTCTCCTACATGTGAGTGCCATTTTTGAACTTAGCCTTGCCCCAAAAGGAACAGTTATTCTGCAGCATGAAAACAAAGGCATCAGATTCTTAGGTTTTAAAAGTTTAAAAATGGATAAACAGTACTTTTCTTTCCTCCACCAACTGCCAACTGTGCATCAGACTAGATGAAAATCCTCTAATAGCACCATATATCCTGCCCTTTACTGCCTAATATTAGTAGTTAGGATGGAGGTTCAAAAAACAAAACAAAACCAAAAAAAGGTCCTCAGTTAATGTGAGAAATCAAAAGAAGAACGTAGTTGTTCCCAGCTTCACTTAAACACTGGAAAGCCCCCACATCATCAGAGTGTGTAGGGAACAATAAGAAATGCATGGTTATTGATCACAGAGAGGGCTTCTGATTGCCCCACCAAGTGTTATAACAGCTCAGAGAGGTATGAGGAGGCAGCCAAACCTCTCCTGTGCCTCAGAAGAGATGAGGAAATTAGAAGACAGAAGGGAGAGAGAAAGAGATAGAGTCTGTGGGACATTTCTAATGGCCCTGGTACAGTGTAAAGTAGCTTGGGATGTATAGCCAAAGGACAGAGGGAGAGACAGGGACTCGACTGACACCAATGGCAGGTTGGCTGCATCGAAGAGTCAGGTGGGACCAAATACCTACTGGAGATGGAAAGGAGACAGATAGGGGCCCTCTTCACATGGCTTTTCTAAGATTTCTGGCAGCAGACTACATGGGAGTCTGTGATGCAATCTACAGCTAGAAAATTAGGGGGGGTTCATATTGGAGATTTATGACTTGAGGGATTTAAACCTACTACAAAATGTAAATGTTTATGCCATACAATACATTCTACATGGTTACCATAGACACACATAGGATTCGTCTATTCTGTATTTCTATTCCGTTCATCCAGAAAGAAATCCCCCACTGTCAGTGGCATAAACAACAGCAATGTTACCTTAGAGGTAGGTGCCAACCTCTAAATGCAGTTTGTTACATTGTTTGCAATGTTCCTTCATCACTAAGGTAAAGAAATGGGGGAAGCCTTAAAATGCGGAATTCAATTCTAGTCTTACGAAGTCCTCATGTGTTTTAGGGAATAACTATTTTTCATCTTTAAAAGAGAGTTAAATTGGGGTGCCTGAGTGGTTCAATCAGTTAAGTGTCCAACTCTTGGTTTTGGTTCAGGTCATGATCTCATGCTCAGAGGAGAGTCTGTTTGTAGTTTATCTTCCTCTGCCCTTCCTCCTCTTTGAACACACACTCCCTTGCTCTCTCTCAAATAAATATTTAATAAATAAATAAAAGAGAGGAGCTAATTATATCTACCTCAGAGGTTTTATTGTTATTGTTGTTGTTGTTTTGAAGAAGTCAAGAGTTCCCTTTGGCTTTATATTCGCAGTCAAAAGTCCAGCCACAAAAATATGCTATGTTATTAGAGTGTAAAGAATGATAAGTAATGAAATACAAAATTATTAACTTTGTCCATATTCAACTAATTAATTGCCTACATTTGTGTAGTTTCTTCCATTCTATTCACAAGTCTTTTCATGAACTCCATTCATAATCTTACCTCTATCCTTAGAGACCATTCTCATGTTTTGGCTTAGTTCCAAATCATGTAAAGCCCTGTTTCTAGATCATAACTATGCATGTTAATAACCTGGGACCAGATGAGTTTTCTCCTTTACTGCACTCTTTTCAGGACTTTTCTTAAGTTCACCTCATTCCAGCACATACAACTTCTTTATTCTCCTCAAGAGAATAAAGACAGAGAGTATGTATCAATTTTCACTTCTGTTTTCTAAAACTTGAGTTTCCATCTTTTTTAACCCCTTTCTGTCTTCCTGGCAAATTCTCAGCAATAGTTTCCTACTAATATATTCTAATTTCCAACTTCTCATGTATATTCCATACCCTAAGTCAAATCCAATTGTTTTCTAAATATTTAACTTTTATCTCTGTGCTGGGCCTCCTCTTATTTAGTCCTTGTATTTAGATCTCTACATTGCTTATTAATAAATCTTAGTATACAAAAATCAATGTTTCCAGACCTCTATTTTTCATATTTGTATCTAGAACTTTGGTCTGGAACATAGAATGAAGACTTGGAATAATATTAGCAACATATGGGAAAAAGTGGTTAACTCTTCACACTAATTAATATGAAATTTAAATATCTCAAATCCATGTTCTGATTTAGTCAGCAAGGGAAAAAACAGAAAAAGAATGTATTGTCCCCCCATCCCTAACGTTACCATGGGGATTAGGATATTTGGCACCTATATTTCAAATCTTAAGCCAGTCCTTTATGTCACTGAAAATTCATTATTCATTATGAATATATCAATTCATAACCCAACAGTAACAGATACCATCAACACAAGGGAAGCAAGAGGAAAGAGAATCCACATTGTTTCTATAGCCTTCAAGACAGAACCAGGTCAAAAAAAAAAAAAGAAAAAAAAAAGAAAGAAATTTTATTTTCTTAGAGGCACAGTACATAAGGTCTGATCAACAATGTCTATTCTCCCTTACATGTGGTCCCTTTTATGCTGATACAAATGTATTAGCATCCCTACTTCAGGACAGAAAATTGACACATAACACAATTGCACAAAATTGCTAAACATCATCATATATGGCAAGATGAATTTGGGACTGCTAGGGATTGAATGGTATCCCCCCAAAATCCGTACATTAAAGTTTTAATTGAATGCATCTGTATTTGAAGATAGGGTCTAAAGGAGGTAATTAAGGTTAAATGAGATAAAATGTGACACAGTGATCCAATCAAATGAATGTTCTTTTTTTTTAAATATTTTATTTATTTATTTGACAGAGAGAAACACAGCGAGAGAGGCAACACAAGCAGAGGGACTGAGAGAGGGAGAAGCAGGCCTCCTGCCGAGCAGGAAGCCCGATGTGGGGCTCAATCCCGGGTCTCCAGGATTATGACCTGAGCGGAAAGCAGTTGCCCAACCAACTGAGCCACCCAGGTGCCCCCAAATGAATGTTCTTATAAGAAAAGGTACCCAAGAGTTGATGCTATGTCCCCACACTCATGCACAAAGAACACATAAGAACACAGTGACAAGGTAGGTCTATAAGCCAGGAAGAGGGTTGTCACCAGATATCACCCCACTTGCCTCTTTATCTTGGACTTCTGGCCTCCAGAACAATAAATATAAATTTCTGTTGGTTCAGCCCCTCAGTCTATGTTTTTTGTTATGGTGGCCCAAACAGATTAATATACAAATATTTAAATTCCTTTTTCAATCACCTTAGCTTTGCAGTAATTATCCCTTGTGTACTTTTATATCAATTTACTGTCAGGCAAATATAGGGGTATTTTTCTCTCCATTACATACAGAGGATCTTAGAAAATAGAGAGTAACTCTATAACCATAATCTCTATAAGACAAACTGTCCACTTTCTCCTGTAAACAAAGGGACCTTCATTTGAGGTTCTCTACACTTAATGTGGAAAATATGATAGATTCCTATCTTCAAGTAAACTCTGAATGGTTTAATCTAATCCTGGAGTTCCCATTCTCCTTGCTAGTAAATGGTTTAGAGGTGGGCATGGGTTTCATTCCAGATTTAAGCAGAAAAACATGAACTCTTCAAATATTTGAATAAGAGAAAATTCAGTGCTGTAGAGTTTCCACATAAGTGATAGAGGAGTTGAGAAATCATACAGGAGTAAGGGAAAGCAACCAACCCCCAACCACCTCTAAATTAGAAAAATTAATAGAATGTGATGCTTAACCAGAACCCAGCAGCCTGAATTTTCTAGATCGTCTACAGAATCTGGACCCACCGCCATCTAGTCTTGCAGGTATTAGAGCATTAGAGCAACACAAGCACTTGCTGGAGATGTAGTTTAAGGGAAATAAGGAAGAGAAATAAATACTCTTTCCTTTACTTTTCATCCTTCAATCTCCCACTAATGCCTTCCCTTTGGCCACACCCAACCAGGAGTCTGAGAAACAGCCTTGAAAGGCCATGCCTTTCCATGATAGAGAGCAAAGAGACCAGAACTAGCAACATGTATGTCCCACTTCTGACAAATGTTAAGAATGTCTACCAGGCAGCTTCTACCAAGTAGTTTATTTTCCATAAAAGCAGTCACACAAGAAGAGATAACCCCTTCTGTTGAGCATGGTTAGTCTATATACAATGCTGGAAGCTCCCTCAGCCAACTTGTCACCAGGAGAGGAGCTAGGGAAGACATGGAGGATGGCAGGGAACAGTCAGCATCCTTAATGTTGTTTAGTCAAGGAATTAATAACTCCATAAGCTACTCTACTTTAAAACTTTGTTTTGTGGATTATGTTCTTTCTTATTTGGAGTTGTTCTTTTATGTTTCTTAAAGGCAAAATCATCCTTAAGTGATGCAGTCTGTTTTCCAGTTATTCCCCATAGAAATTCTTGCCAAATGCCTCATGTAGACCAGTGTACTAATAATTAAAACAATAAAAAAGTTAAACCTGAAACAAGACATCAACATCAAAGTAAATAAATACTACAAGTCAGAATACATAGTCCAGTGCACTGAGATAATGTGTTAAGTCTGCATAAGGTATACAATGGCAGACTGACAATATCAAAGAGACTGATTTAAATGGGAGTCAATTAACTAGTTCTGCATATGTGACTATGAACAAGTAGCTTGCCTTTTCTATCATGTTAATCTTTAATGTTATTGTTGATTGAAGTGTCAGATGCTTTGGCGGTGGGTAGACATCACTGCAAGCTGTGATTGGGACAATCACTCTATCCTCGACATCATGTAAAGAAAGTTATGCATTATGATAAGAACACCAGAATTTGAATTTTTATGTTGATCTGTTTCATTCACTCCATATTGACACATATTCTGATAGTGACTTAGTCGAGGTATTTATTCTACTGTACCAAAGATTACATTTTTGCCTTTTTAAAATATTGTATTTACATTATAAACAGGAGCCTTAGAATTTTACATATGAGGATAGTGATATTATTAACATAACCACCAGAAGTGTTGTGAAAGAAAATATAATCAACCACTTTTCTCCTGAGTTACTACACATAATGCCTTCAGTGTGTGAGCAGATAAATAGTTAATGGTGCTGAAGTGAGAACGACATGAATTTCAAACTTGAATTTGTCCTAAACCAGCTCTATGATTTTGGATAAGTCACTTAATCTCTATGAGGCTTATTTTTTTTGGGGGGGGGAGGATAATTTGCTGATTCCCACTCTAGATTTTTAAGAGAATTAAATTCTACAATATACTTACTTAGCACAATGCTGTGCATTTATTAAGAGTTCAAAAAACGGTAGTGTTAGCTTTATCTCTATATCGTCTCCACCTATTAGAGAGCTGCTCTGACCCACCTCCCTCCTCAAGCTGGAACTCACTGTTACACAACCATAGGTACTTATCATAACACAAAAATGTATTTATCTTTTCCATAATGCAACTAAAACTGAGTGAGTCTAAGGAATGTAGCTCAGTATTTTATCACCAGAACTTAGTATACTGCTTTGTTGTCACACAGTAGGCATATAATAGAATATTTGCTGAATGATTAGTATAATTACTCTTATTTTCTGGGTTGTTTTATTTTCTTTGTTTTGCTTATATCTGCATTTCTCTCAATCAACTTTACATATGAAGACTGCAGGCTGCTTGTTACTAAGTCAGAACGAGGCAATTTGGTTTGAGAAATCACAGAATTAGAGGAAATGTATTTTTCAACAGCTTAATATCTAGCACAGTTAAAATCTTCCCTGTTGGAACATAGACAATGTCACTCCCTTTAAGACTTTCACACCTACATCACTTTTATTGAAAATAGTTTGTGTTCCCTTCTGCAGTATTTTCTGCCTGGAGGAAAGGCATTTGGGAACTTTAATCTTAAAATACCAACATTGCTTAAGAAGAATACTACAGAAGAAAAATGAAGGACTGCAAAGGAGAGAAAGATGAAAGGAAGGGTGCTAGAGGACCAGCAGGTGTTAGTTCTCAAGCTAGCGTACAATTGGCTGAACTGTAATAGCCAAGGCCAAAAACTCAAAAAAGCATTTTAAATGTTTATTTCACTCTAGAATCCATTTTTTTCCTGATTGATCTTTGTGATCAAGTCTACATAGGTCAACTAACTCTGACTGTAATTGCCCTGTATAGAAAAACTAGTTAAAACACCCACACACAATAGCAAAAACTTGGAGCATACATATATAGGGAACTAAATATTCAAAGTACTATCATCCATTAAAAGTTTTGTCTTGTCTTCCTCATTTATTCATCATGTATCTAATGAAGTGAATACCTGTGGTTTGTATAAACTGCCCTTATTATGCATTGAGAATTCAAGTGTTTAATTCTGTTAAGAATTCCCCTTGTTTATTTTCACCAATATCTGAAAATGTGAGCCTCTAGATCAGCTTTATTGTGCATGGAACATAAGCAGAAGATGTCCACCCCTGAAAGGACTATAGGTTCTCCTACTTCCTTCCCTAGAAATCAGCCCTATATATTCCCCAGGTGGACAGTGGCCATCAGAGAGAACTGAAGAGACCCAATGAGGCACTGGTATGCCACCCCAAGGCAAACTTCTTCCCAGCAAGAGTGAAGTTGTCCCCTAGTTCTGACTGGTGTGTTTCTAGTAACCAATCCTGCCTTATTCATCTATCCCATTTCCAAGTATACTTAAAGGTCTAGGGCTGCTTGGCTTTCCCTGTAGATATTCAGAAATATACCGATTGATCAGCAACCTGCCCACCCACAAGGATTAACATCAAGTTCCCCAGATTTGCTTCTGAGACAGACTTCATTTTTCCTTTTCCCTGAAAATCCAAGCATTGCCCTATATCTACACTTTGACCCATTCTACATTCTTTATTGCTTTTAAAAATAAAAAAAATTTTAAAAAATTCACCCGAGATGTCCTAGAAGCACACCTTCTTAAACATTCCCTGGAAAGTTACAATACGCATTACAATTCCTCTTGAAATTATCCAGCCTTTTTTTCCCCAGAGTTGTGGTGATATGTTATATAAATATCTCTAAGAGAGTTAAAATGATTGCTGTTCTTCAGTTTATGTCCCAGAAAAAAATATGATTTTTGCTATTATTTAGGTTTGAGGCAACAACTAAAGTTGTTAATATAAAACAGCATAAGAAATATCTACAAAGAATACATTATGGTTGAACTAATTTAGATCTGTTGTGTATTGACTTGCTGCCCCAAGGGAGGGTATGCAAGAGGGATCCTGGGTCTCAGAAAGAGGGGAGTGAGTAGGAGGACCCTTTAAAGGGGATGGGCAATGCTGAATGATTTTAAAGACTAGGGAAATAGGGGACCAGATTGTGATTAGACAACAGTTTAGAAATTGAATTCTACGTAATCTCTGTTCAAGAGACAAAAGGAACAAAGTGGGGCTAAGGAAGTCATAGGTAAGAAAGCAGTAATCACCCAAAAGAAGAGAAATGGCAGTCTTTTTTCAGTCAGTGTGTGGTCTATAGAAAGCATTGTTTATGTAACTATGGTATTATCCTGTTAGGATTTTTTTAGAATACATTAGGAACATCATAATCTGAACGGACTACAAGAGTACTCAGGGTTGTATTTCCTTAGAAAATATGAAGTTAAGATATATGTGGAACGTTGTGTTCAAAAACTCTCATAGATCTGTACCTATTCTGAAAATAGAAGTTGCTTTTCTGTGTCATTGTGACCCATGTGGGCTCATATCCTGCAGACAAGAGCGACATGTTCCATTCTTCCCAATGTAATTGCACATAGCAAGGTTTGAAATATGCGCAATCTTAGAGATGAGTTTTCTCAGCACTATGTGCCTGTCTGATGTTAATAAAAAGCGTTTTTATAAGTTTGTCACCATTTCTTTATTTTAGATTTATTTTCTAAAGAAATAATTTGTGTTTTTAATCATAATTGTTAGGAAGGAGCTAGTCAAATAAAAATGATCTCACTCTTACAATGGTAGGCTTTGCTTCATTAAACATTATAATCTTACCATACAAATAGGATTCTACTCTTTTCTCTCAGATCTTCACCATTTAGTCACCTGATTATTTTCACTTAGAATTTATTTTTTAAATGCTTTTATGCAAAGTTTTTGTCTCTGTGCAAAAGTTTTATGTCTAAGCATTATCTTTCTTAATGCTTAATAAATGATCACAATTATTGTTCCAGTTTCACTAATTTTATAAAATATCCATCTTCGTGGTTAAAATGAAAAGAATCAGGAGTTTTCCACTAGAAGTGCTCTTATTTCTAACCTCATTTTTCATGATCTTGCCTAAAAAGAGGCAGGGAAAAGAAAAAGTTTCCTGCATTTTGTCAAGGTGATAAGCCCTCTGTATCTTGAATTCCATAAAGATTGGTCAACTATGGACCAGCCATTGTCCAAAGTATCTTGGATACCAAGATAAACAAGTTCCAGTGGCCTACCTCTCGTTCACAGTGTTTATCCTAAAACCAAATTTGATTCCTAAGTTTAACAAAACTTAATATTTTTATAATTGAGCAATTTATAAAGCAAATTATGTAGGAGAAATTAGGTATCTATCTATTAATTAAAGGCAAAACCCCAGTTTTTGGCTTTTGCAGAAGAATGTACTACAGTAGTTATTTATATAATTTGATAAGATCCTGACAGCAATTCAATGAATAAGGCTTTAAAATTCTCTTGTCTTAGAAATCACGACTGTTAATCTTTGTGCTGTCATTGATTTGTTCCTCCTGGATTAACTAATTGATGTTTATAAAAATAGGACACTCGTTGTTACAAGGAAAAAATAAGTATGGACTACTGTTTTCTAAAAAAATAAAATGTCTTTTATGGATTTTCGAAGGAATTATCTTCTGTTACAAATACACCAAGAGACTTCTGGGGAAGATAGCAAAGTAAGAAGATCCCTAGCTCACCTAGTTCCCCAAATCCAACTAGATAACACCTACACCAGTGTAATTAATCCAGAAAACAACTCAAACCTGGAAGAACAGACTTTCCACAGCCAAACAGAAGAAGATGCATCAAAGAGGGTAGGAAGGGCAGAGACACTGTCTGAGCTAAATGGATGTGCAAGACTGTCCTCAGGAGGGAGGAATGCTGTGGGCATGGAGAGAAGAGAGAATGATTCACACACCAAGAATATTCCATTGTGTATACATACCACATTTTCTTTACCCATTCATCTATCAATGGACACTGGGGTTGCTTTCATATCTTGACTAGTGTAAAAATTGATGCAATAGACGTAATGGTGCATGTATCCTTTTGAATTAATGTTTTATATTCTTTGGGTAAATACACAGTAATGGAATTACTAGATCACATGGTAGTTCTATTTTTACTTTTTTGAGGAACCTCCATACTATCTCCCGCAGTGGCTGCATCAGGTTGCATTCCCACCAACAATGCAAGAGAGTTCCTTTTTCTACGAATCCTTGCCAACACCTTTTGTTTCCTGTGTTTTTTATTCTAGCCATTCTTACAGGTGTTAAGTGATAGCTCATTGTGGTTTTGATTTGTATTTCCCTGATCATGAGTGATATCGAGCATCTTTTCATGTGTCTGTTGGCCATGTCTTCTGCCCCATTTTTAATTGGATAATTTGATTTTTGGTGGCTGGTTATATAAGTTCTTTACAGATTTTTGATACTAACTCCTTATTGGATAGGTTATTTGCAAATATCTTCTCCCATTCAGTAGGTTGTCTTTCAGTATTATTTCCCCTGCTGTGTAGAAGCTTTTAATTTTGATGTAATCCCAGTACTTTATTTTTGTTCTTGTTTCCCTTGCCTCATGAGACATATCTACAAAAATGTTGCTACCATCAATGTCAGAGAAGTTACTTCCTGTCAAGGTGATAAGCACTTGCTCTCTTCTAGAATTTTTATGATTTTATCTCCTACAATTAGGTCTTTAATCTGATTTGAATTTATTTTTGCATAAGCTATAAGAAAGCAGTCTAATTTCATTCTTTTGCATGCAGCTGTCCAGTTCTCCTAACACCATTCATTAAGGAAACTGTATTTTTCCTTTTGCATATTTTTTCTCCTTTGTTGAGGATTATTAGACCATATTTTTGAAAAAAGATTTACTGCATCAAGTTCACGGTTGGTAATGCCATGCTTCTAGCAATTTAAAGACATCATCCCACCTGCTTTTTATACTTTTTATTGAGAGTTCCACTCTCAGCTTTTTTTACTGTTGCTGGTCTTAAGATAATGTGTCTACCCATCTCCCAGTATCAGTCCTGGCTGTGTTTAAGTTTTCTCTTTGTCTTTGTTTTCCAGGAGTTTTATTATGATGTATCTTTGTGCGATTCAACTTACCTTGATTGGAGTTCATGTGGCTTCTTGAATCTGTATGTTGTTGTCTTTCACTGGTTTTGGAAGACTCTCAGATATTATTCTTTTAATCTATTGTCTGTCTCACATCCTCTCTCCACTTTCCAACTCCTATTATACACATTGAACATTATATTGCATCCCACACATATCTTTTGCATTTTCTGTTTTCAAATCTGTTTTTTCTCTGAAATTCAGTTCACATTTTTTTCCTATTCAATCTCTCTTCCAATTTTCTAATTTTCTCATCCTTTGCATGTAAAATGATGTTAAGTAGTTGCTTGTTTCAGTTATTGTATTTTTGTTTTTATAACAGCTATAGAATATTTTATAGATTCCAATTTCTGGTGAAATTACCCATCTTCTCATCTATTTTCTATATTTTCCTTTATGTTTTGCATACATTTACCAAATTTATTTCAAAGTATTTTTCTGTTCATTTCAATATTTGGTTTACCTACAGGATAATTCTATTGTTTGCTCTTAGTTTTAGATTTCTGTCACATGATTCAAACTTTTGACCTACCTAAAATATCTTTATCAAATACCAGACATTGCATATAAAAATATAGAGGCTCCTGTTAAAGTTCTCTTAAAACCAAAAATTATTTTCCTCTCTCTAATATCATTTTGTCATGATTTAATACAAAGTTTGATGGTATAAATTTTTGTGCTGTTTTGCAACTGTTACTAAACTTTGTATTTAAGAGACAACTCAATAGAAACACATTATTGTTGAGGGGCGCCTGGGTGGCTCAGTTGGTTAAGCGACTGCCTTCGGCTCAGGTCATGATCCCGGAGACCCGGGATCAAGCCCCCACATCGGGCTCCCTGCTCGGCAGGAAGCCTGCTTCTCCCTCTCTCGCTCCCCCTGCTTGTGTTCCCTCTCTGGCTGTGTTTCTCTCTGTCAAATAAATAAATAAAATCTTAAAAAAAAAAAAAGAAACACATTATTGTTGAAACAAGAAGAAAATGCAGATATGAGGCAGAAAAAAATCTGTCTCAATTTTCAAACAGCTTAAAAATATACTTAATATGATATGATAGTCTATCTTCAGACTTGATAAAACAACTGCTTTTATGCCAGTATTATTCAGCAGCCTTGTGGATAGTATCAGTGAGGGGACAGAGAAGGTTAAGGTGCTTTCTTCTCTTTTATGCTGAGAGGGAATTTTGTGAGGGGTGGTGAAGAGTAATAGAAAAAGAACATACTCGAGAATTAGAT
Source organism: Spilogale gracilis (assembly GCA_004023965.1). Lineage (NCBI taxonomy): Eukaryota > Metazoa > Chordata > Mammalia > Carnivora > Mephitidae > Spilogale > Spilogale gracilis. Next base: position 21,811 of record PITA01006967.1, on the reverse strand, counting down.
CTAACAGTGCCTGCTTCGAAATACATCTCAGAATTTTTGGTTTCTTATTTTCATCTATAAAATAGAGATAATGTCTTTCCCACCATATCGTTATGAGGATCAAATATTACTGTGTTTGACAGAGAGTGGGGGATAGATTCATGATGATAACTAGGAGCCTTGTTTTTTGTTTGCTTGTTGGGTTTGGCTAGTTTGTACAGAGAATCCTAAAAATGGGCTATTCTATAACTTTAGAGACTCAGAAAACTTCCATATACAGTACCAAATCCCTGTAAAATAATCAGCTCTATTTGCACCGTTGCCATGGAAAAACAGATATCAAAAGAAGAAGCTCCAGAGAAAAATATTAATTGAGAATTTCTGGAGGTCTATTATAGATGCATATATCTTGCAATCAATTCTAGAATATAGAATAGTTTCTTAACTCCATCTTTAGTTTTGTTTTGTTTTTTTTTTTTCAAGGACTTCATAAATTGACCTTTCCATTTCCCTTCTTTGTTTCCAGAACTTCCTTGAATCCAAGACACTCAATCTAGTCTTACTACAGAATAATTTAAATCCTTACCTAATACCATTTTCCTTAAGCATTTTACACCATCTATTTTTTCCTGCACATTTTTACTACTAGTAACTCTAATGTGATATAACAGTAGCAAAAATATTAGAAACTCGAAGAAAACTTAAAAGTCATTAATAATAACCATTTATTCCGATCTTTCTTGAAATATAAAGTTAAACCTGATGATACATAACTTCCTTCACTAACTGGGAGACAATCTTGATAAATTCATCAATTTAATGGAATTTGAGGTTGAACAGTTCAAAGAGCATCCAATTATATCAGAAAAAAATCTTGTTGCAACACACAAAAATCAACTCACACCATCTCTTCTCAATAACAACCTAGGATATTTGACATATTTTATCTTAATGCTCTGCCATCATTGCCATGTTCTAAGAAGAAGCCCCATCATGGTGAAGAGAGAAATTCATCTTGGACCCTGGGGGCCAATCACACACACACACACACACACACACACACACAAAGTGGGATTGTTATTAGTCTCTCTGATAATTATAATCCAGACCATAAAAATTTTGAGTTAAAGATTTCAACAAGATGAAAATTGTTTGATTTGTATGCTCGACAAATAGAGAAAATTAATTAGGCCCTAATTGACCTGTCTTCTTCATGATTTGTTGTAGAACAGAAACAATTTATTCAGTAATGACCCAAGTCCTTCTACTATTGCTGCTGTCACAGGTCAGTCACACTGCTCATTGCTCTAACTACTCTCAAACACTAATGAATAGACAAATAGAATCATTGAATTGCATTCAGTAAGTACCCTTTTTGCCTAGAATCTGCAACACTGATAAGTTAATATGCAAGTGTGAGGTACCAATTTATATGATAGAAGTGAAGACAAATTAAAGCAAACTTCCTACTTCTCAGGCATTTTCAAGAATTATTTATAAAGAAGTAAATGACTATCAGTTCTCTTGTATTATGTTACCTTGTTAATAGAATGATTCAACTGTTAATACCAGACATATTCTGAGGGGCCAATGTTTCATTAAAATAAAATTCAGCAGCAGTGTCATTTCATGTACATTCTACAAATTAAGATATCTGTCCCAATTTCACTTCATTAGCATCACATCATCACTAAATCACACCATCATGCATGTTCTCTGATATGCTTATCCACAATATATTTTCTTAGAAGACATTAGTGATTCTGCTTTTTAAAATAATTTCTAACAAGTCAACATATAGTTTATTGGGCAGCTATATCATATTTATATCCCATCACTTCATTAAGTAATATTTGATGTTAAAACATCCAGACAATTCACCAAGAAGATGAAAGTATTTGGTATAGTATAGATAAAATGCCTTTTTAAAAATTCTGCACTTTTTTTTTAAAATATTTTATTTATTTGACAGAGAGAAACACAGCCAGAGAGGGAACACAAGCAGGGGGAGTGAGAGAGGGAGAAGCAGGCTTCCCGCCTAGCAGGGAGCCCGATGTGGGGCTCGATCCCGGGTCTCCGGGATCATGACCCGAGCCGAAGGCAGTCGCCCAACCAACTGAGCCACCCAGGCGCCCCCAAAATTCTGCACTTTTAAAACATTCATATTAGTGGCATAAAATATTATAGAAAATCTTATTATATATGCTAATTGTCCTCACAGATTATCCAAACATCCCAAAATACAAAATTTCAGCACCCAAACTTATTTACCTAAAATGATTATCATACTCAGAAGAGGCCAAAAAAATACTTCTGAGATGATTAATCAGTTATTGAGTTGAAAAATATGTTTACCATATTAATTAATATCTAACAGGGAATTTCATTAAATTTTAGTATATTAAAATAACTCATAAATTTAAGTATGCTTGGCAAGTATTCTTGGCCATTTTGTAGAAACTTATGAAAATAGTCACAAAATTCTCTTCAGACATATTAAAAGAGCTTTACATAGATGTCAGTCTCCTTTCTTTCACTCAGGTGTTCTGACCTGATTCAACCTACAAGAGTAGTTTTGAGACTAAAAATAAAGCAACCACGGAAAGCCCAGGACAATTGGAGTCTGTAAGGTAGCTGGATGCTTGTACTCTATTAAGCATATTGTCCCCCTCCTCACCGTATGGAAGCAGTGTAACAAAAAGAAGGGGAAGAAATAACCAGAGATGGAACCAATATGTAAGAGACCCATCTTCATGTTTAAGATTGTCTTCTGAGGAGGAACTTTGGCGTGGTTTTTCCCATATAGAATTGCCCAGAAATAAGAAGACCAGAGATATGCTAAGTTTTTTTTTTTTGAGGAAATAATATGGTCAAAACAATCCCAAAAAATATCTTTTTAAAAAAACTGTACCTATTCAAACTTAAAAAAAAAAAAATCCTTTGAACCATAAATATTCTGAGAGAGAAGGTGAACTAACAAAGCCTACCAGCGTCCATTCCACCTGTTTTCATGAAGAGCAAGTTACAAGGAAGAACTTTCTGGAAGGCCATGAAGGGGAATGAAGAAGGGAGTTTTCCTCCAGAAAACAGAACCAGGAGAAGCCAGGTGAGCTAACTCAAGAACTGAGCCCCGGCCTTCCAAGGTAACCTGATGAGGACTTCTCACAGAAATTAGAGATAAGTATGGACTCCACAGACCTGGAAAGTTATATAGAAGAGATGGGGTACAGAAAGATGCAACTTTAGGAAGACAGACATAACAAGGAAGAGGGATGTAACTTTCTCCCTTTGCTTTGAATGTCCCATTTGCTATCAGTTTTTACCAAAGGCAAATTTTGGAACAAAGTTGATAGTAGGAACCAGCTATTACTCATTAGTAGCAGCTAAGCAACAGGGAAGAAAGACATTACTGAAGGATCTTGGATGGAAAAACCCTTACTAAGCAGCTGTTCATATAAAAATGTTTATATATAAGCCAGTCACTATCTTTAAAACTTTAAAAATACTAATCCATATATGAAATATTATATTGGAAACATTCGATGCAATCTATGTATAAGTAAAGATAAATCTAAAAAAATTTTAAGATGTCAAATAAAATTCAAATAGTGGGAGATTATAATCTTAGTTAAAAATGAATACCTGTTGTAGATACTGTAAATTAATCACAGAAACACTACATTTGTTATTTAGATAAGTTAGTAGCAAAAGAAAAGTTTTCCTTTTTATTTTAACACTATTTATAAAAGACTTTGTAAACCCAAATCAAAGACTTAGTTATCACGGAGCAAACTGAGAAGCAAAAACTTTAATTAAATCAGAAAGATATTTATGGTTAAATTATGTTCCTAGAGCACCAAGACTTATTCCACCCATCAAGTATTTTCTATTACATCCCAAAAGCCATGAAATTTGAGGTTTTGGTTCCAAAAAATATCTATTAAAATTTTACTTTACTTTACTCTAGAAATCGGGTGTTTTAGAATGCCTGTTCTTTTGACCTGCATTTCATTACACCAATGCAATTTTGAACTAATTAAATTTAATTTTCAAGGTTCTTAATTTTTTTAATTGGAAAAAGTGTTTCAGCCATAGTAATACGTTTTACTCTTTTAGAAGGGATATTGACCTCATATATTACTTCTAGGTTATTTCTAACTACTTCTCTCCTGCCAATGGTACAAGTAGGGCAAATCTAAATGTTCTGATTTAATGACACTCAGGAATATGTCTTGAGCCCCTTAAGGAAAGCATTTCCAGATTTATTTTATTTATTTCTTCCAGTATTTGTAACATCATCAATAGCTTCTGTTTTTAATTAGACATATCTAATTATTAACACTGGGCAATTTGCATTCAATTAAAGCCAAAGAAAATTACAGGTGGATAAAGGCTGAATAGAATTATTCACTAAGCAATGGGTACTTACCTAACTAGGAGGTGGAACCACTGCTTATTTATAATTCTTGTCAATAAATAAACTGGGTGGGCTTTAGCTAAAATGTGATGTTAAGAAAGATTTCAAGTATGAATAATTAAAATTTTAAAGTGTGTGATATTTTTATGAAAACAAATATATCACCTCATATTTCTTATATTTCTTCCTTCTTTCACTGTATTTTTCTTTTTTCAAGAGCTTCATTGTGTATAACTGACATACAGTACACAGAATATATTAAACATATACAACTTGATACATTTTGGCATATGTATGTATCCATAAAGCTATCAATGCAATAAAGATAATGAACATCACCACCCTGAAAATTTCCTCTTGCTTCGTAATTCCTCCTCCCTGTTCCTTCACCTCTGTCTCCAGGCAACCATTGATACATTTTTTCTATCACTTTATAATATTCATATTGTTTATAGTTTTATATAGATTGAATAACAAACATGTTTTCCTATTTAGGTGTCCTTTTACTCATCATATCATTTTGATACTCATCCATGATGTAGTATATATCAGTGATTTGCTATTTTTTATTGCTAGGTAGTATTATTGAACAGATATACCACAGAGTTTAGCCATTCACCTGTTGATGAATATTTAGGTTGTTATCAATTTTTACCACAGTTGTTATCACAACTTATGAACATTCCTGTGTAGAGCTTTAAATGTATGTAGTGATTTTCACATATTACTGGATACTGTTTGCTAGTAGTTTGTTGAGAATGTCTATGTCTATAATCACAAATGCTATTCGTCTGCAGTTTCTGTGTCCTGGTTTTGGGAACTCTGTTGTTAGGTGCACACAGTTTTATAATTTTGGGGTTTTTTTTACAATTCAAAACATATTCATTTCTGAACCTTTTTTGATTAACATCACTCCACAAAGATTTTAAATCTTTACTGAATATCCATCATTGTCTTAATTTATTTCTTAACATTTTGAGACCTGATGCTTGTCATAAGCCATATATCTCAGATCTTCAAAGAGTTCCCAAATCAAATTTTGAAATATTTACAAAAGCAGATAAAATTCCCTCTGAATCATATCTCCATGATGGAATGATTCCTTTAACATTATCAAATTTCCCTCACTTATCAATGTATCAATTATCACATTACCTACAGTCACAATTTTTATGTTAAAGTCTTTTTTCTCTGACATCAGTATAACTACTCCAGTTCATTTCTGATTGTTTGCATCCTAAATCTTTTAACCACTTTCCTTTCAACCTATTTGTGTGTTTGTATCTAAAAAATGTATATGAGTTTCCTAGGGTTGACATAAAAAGTAAGATAAACTTCTTACAGTTCTGGACATTTAAGCTCAAAATCAAGGTTTTGGTTTGACAGTCCTCTAAGTGTTCTGTGAGAAACATTTCCTTGCCTCTTCTTACCTTCCAGAATTTCTTACTTATCTGCATACTCCTCAGCTTGTAGATGCATCAATCCAATCTCTGCTTCTCTATTAATACAGCACTTCCTTCCTGCATATCTTCTTATTATCTTACTTCTGTGCATGTCTCTACTTACATGTCCCTCTTCTCATAAGGACACCAGTTATACTGTACTAAGGATGCACCCTACTCCAGTATGATCTAACTTTAACTTATTATTTATCATTAAAGAGTAAATCTATTTCCAAATAAGGTCACATCCTTATGGTACTAGAAGCTAGAACTTCAACATATCTTTTAGTAGGACACAATCCAGTTAATAACATCCTGCCCTCAGCATCACCTCAAAATTCATGACCTTCACACAAACAAAATACATTCACCCAATCCAATATCCCTAAAACCTTAACCCATTTCAGCATTAATTCTAAGTCCAAAATCTCATCTAAATATGATTAATTCTGAAAAACTTAAAGCTCACCTTCTAAATCATCTTAATTGGGTACAAGTGAGATTCTAGTATAATCCATCCTGGGGCAAAATTCCTCTCCATTTACAGGCTTGTATAACCTGGAAAACAAATTATCTACTTCCAAAATACGATAATGAGACAAGCATAGATAGCTCTTCCTATTTCAAAAAGGAGAAATTGAAAGGAGAAAAAAAGGAGACATGTGTCCTCACAAGTCAAAACCCACGGGGCATATTCCATTAGATTTCAAGGCCTAACAATAATCCTCTATGGTCGGATACTCTGTTCCCCCCAACAGTAGCCCTGTACTCTAGGACTACTAGATGGCAGTTTCACTGCCTCAGCTCACAGGAGAGGATCTCCAATATCTCTGTCCAAGGAGTTCCTGTTAGCCCAGGCCTCTGTATCCATGTCTCTGCCCTCAGAGTCTCTGTCCCTTAAAATCCCAGCTGGCAGTTTTTCTGTTGGTACAAAATTCTTAAAATTCTTTTGGTCTTCCATTGATGTCAAAGGATCCACACTATTGCAAACAAATGGTCCCCAGAGATCTTTCCTGAGAGGCAGCATCCCTGGGAGGCAGCATTCATGAAGATACCTCTCCCAGAACAGGAGAGCTTTTCAGTAACATTTCCTTTCCCCACTCCCTCAGCATAAACACAGAGCCACTGGCAAGAGGAAGCTGAGTCCCCACAAAGGCTGACTATCTTGCTTATAAGCCCTACCCACCTGTGCCCAGGTGGGACTGCCTTTCTCAGTCAAGCTTGCTTCAGTCCCAACTGTGAGAGGGCCCTCCCCCAGAAAACCAGCATAAGCCCCTGCCTACACCATGTCTCCCAACCAGAAAGTTCTGTAGGGCCTCAGTTATCATGGAGTTTGCATCAGGTCTCATCTCATAAGCAGACCAGAGCACACCTACTTAAAATGTGCTACATTCAAGCCAGAGACCAAAAACTGTCTACAGCAAGCAAGAAAAACCTCTGCAGACAAATGGCCTGAAGATGAGAGCAGCCAAAACACAGTAGCACAGGACACAGAGCACACACTGGAGTTACTCCCAGAAGTGCCAGTCCCTGGGCACCACATTGCCTCTTCTTCCTAAGGCCATTACTTTCAGGAGCAGAAGACACACCAGCTTTTCTAACACATAAAAGAAGGCAGAGATTTAGACAAAATGCCAAGATGGAGCAAGTTATCCCAAATGAAAGAACAAAATAAGGCCATGGCCAGAGATCTAAGCAAAACAGATATAAGTAACATGCCTGATGGAGAATTAAAAGCAACAACTATAACAATACTCACTGGGCTTTAGAAATGGACAGAAGACATCAGTGAGATCCTTACTACAGAGATAAAGGAGTTTAAAAAAAAAAGAATCAATCAGAGATGACGAATGTAATAAATAAGATTGGAAACAGGCTTGATGCAATGAACACCAGGATGGAAGTAGACAAACAAATTAGTGACCTAGAAGAAAAAAATCATGTGAAATAATGAAGCTGAAAAAAATGAAGAATTATACAACATGAGAACAGACTTCAGACTCAGTGACTTCATCAAATGTAATAATGTCATTTTAGAGGAATCCCAGAAGAAGAGAGAGAGAAGGAATACAACGTTTATTTCAAAGAGGGGGTAGGATGGTAGAAGAATAGGAGACCCTATTTCAACCAGTCCTCTGAATTGAGTTAGATATATACCAGAGCACTCTGAACACCCATAAATTCAGCCTGAGATGTAAGATTATACACTTCTGGATCTCTGTGGAGGCAGATGATCATCAGGCAACAGGTACAGAGGAGTAGGGAGTGTGCAGATTGATATTGGAGGATAAACAAAAGGGGGAGGGAGCCACTGGAAGTGAGCCATTGGAAAGCAATACCCCAATGCAGAAGTTCCCTACACTTGGTGACCAGCATTAGCTTGAAGATGAGTGACTGCCATATAGGAAAGGATTAATAATAGCACTCAGAGCAAAGGGACTTAAGGGACAATTGGTGGGACCAGGCAGCTGTGCGGAGTGCCTACCTGCACCTGAGAGAGCATGGTATGGGCTTGAGTTTGTGGTCCCTGGGGCTGGCGGCATAAGCCACCACCAGAGCCACCTCCACTGCCTCCATAGCCACCAGGGCTGAGCATACCTGACATGGGCATGGGCTCTAGACAGTGGTCCAAGGAACAGCAGTGACTGGGATTGGGCTCTCCTGGGCCAGTATCACTCACAGTTTTGGTGGCACAGGGGTAGAGAGAAGCAGGGGCTTTGGATAGCCACTAAGACAGTGCCTGGGGGGTGCACACCACCTGTGAGAGGTTGCAGTGTCCAACAGAATTTGCAGAAGGGGAGTCTATGTGTTCTGGACCATTCAGAGAGGAACAGACAGTCGCTTCTCTCCGAGGCGGAGACTTGGGTGAGGACAGTTTACTTTGCTCTGACCCTCTGAAAAGTCATGAGAAGCCACCAAAGAACAAAAACCTCCAGAGAACAAAAGCCTGAAAAACTGGTTTCCACAGAGCCCAGCCCCTTTCTGGGGGCAGGGCAACTTCACCCAAGCAATATTGAGTGAAAAACAATGTGGCAGCTCCACGCCCAGAAGACAAGCGGAAGGAACAAGAGGACAGTGACCACAAGGTCCTCATAAAACTGTAAGACCCCAACATCGGAAAAGAGTATGTCAAGCTCCCAGTATTGCCTTACAGTATGCATTTTTCTTAGATACAACTTTTCTCTTTTTTTAAATTCATTCTCATGGTTCTTGTTCTTTTATTTTTTTCCCTACTTACCATTTCAACTAGATGTTTAATACAACATATTCCATAGTAACTTTTTAACTTGAACTTTTTTCATACATACACTCTTCTTTTTTTTAAATATATATACATATAAGCTTCAAGATAGTCCTTTTTTCCCTAGTCAATACTACCTCTCTATGTACACCTGTTTTAATTTCCCTGTATCTCTGGAAAGTTAAGTTCTCTAACAAAGATAACAGAGATATACCCAGGAAGAACAGAAATACCCTTCCCTGTGCACATTGAGGAAATAAAACCACCTTCATATTACCCCCCCCTTTTATTTTGTGTCTTTCTTCTTCTTCTTCTTCTTCTTCTTCTTTTGTTGGTCTTTCTGTGTGTTTTTGTTTTTCTACTTTATAAATTTTAATCTTGGGGTTCATTTTGGCTGAGTTTTTCTCTTTTTTTGTTCTTTTTCTTTTGTCAGTTTTCTTGTTTGTTCATTTTTGGTTTTGTACTATATAAATCTTATTCTTGGGACTCATTTTGGATGATTTTTTTCTCTCTCTCTTTTTTTTCTTTCTTTTTGGTGGTGACTTCCCATTGATCCAAAACTTTCTAGAGTGCACCTTGTCTGGATCATGGTTGATATTTTCAACTATACATCCCCTCAAACACCTCTCACCAGAATGACTAGGAGGAGGAACCCTCAACAGAGGAAAAATTCAGAGACTGTGACCTCTGACACTACTATTGGATATGGACATAAGCAAGATGTTGGAAATACAATTGAGGTTAACAGTTATCTGGACAATGGCTAGGTTGGAGAAAATCAGTAGTAGCAATATAGAATCTCTAAGGGAATAAGTTATAGCTGATCTGGCAGAACTTAAAAATGCTATCAGTGAGATTCAAACTAATCTAAATATTCTAACAGCTAGGGTAAATAAGGCAGAAGCTTGAATTAGTGGTCTAGAAGATGAAATGATAGAAAAGAAGGATCAGGAGGAGGCCTGGAACAAATAGCTTAGAAGCCATGAAAACAGAGTTAGAGAAATAAATGACACCATGAAATATCCCAATGTCAGAATTATTGGGATCCCTGAGGGGGTGGAGAGAGAGCAAGGACTAGAAGATAGAGTTGAGCAAATCCTAGCTGAGAATTTCCCTCATTTCAGGAAAGGAACAAGTGTTCATAGCCTAGAGGCAGAAAGGACACCCCCCCCAAGATCAGTGAGGGTAGAAAGACCTCTAGGCACATAACTGTGAAATTCATGAATCATAAAATCAGAGAAAATGTCTTAAGGACAGCTAGAGGGAAAAGATTCCTTATGTACAGAGGGAAGGACATCAGAATGATGTCAGAACTATCCACAGAAACCTGGCAAGCCAGAAGGGCTGGAAAAACACATTCAGTGCACTAAATGAGAAGAACATGCAGTCAAGAATACTTTATCCAGCAAGTCTGACATTCAGAACAGATGGAGACATAAAGAATCTCCAACACCAGCAAAGACTAAAAGATATGTGACCACCAAGCTGGCACTATAAGAAATATTAGGGTTGTGGGGGTGCTATAAAAGATGAAAGACCCCAAGAGTGATATAGAACAGAAATTTACAGAGACAATCTATAGAAATAAAGTCCTCACAAGCAACATGATGACAATAAAAACATATCTTTTGATAGTGACTCTCAATGTGAATGGCGTAAATGCTCTCATAAAAGGACACAGGGTTGCAGACTGTATAAAAAGACAGAACCCAACTATATGCTGTCTATAAGAGACTCATTTTGAACTTAAAGATACATCTACACTGAAAGTGAAAGAATGGAGAACCATCTATCATGTCAACAGGCCTCAAAAGAAAGCTGGGGTAGCAAATCTCATATCAGACTACTTAGATTTTATGTTAAAGACTATAGTCAGAGATACAAAAGGACACTACATCATTCTTAAAGGGTCTATCCAACAATAAGATCTAACAGTTGTAAATATTTACGCCCCTATCATAGGAGCAGCCAACTATACAAGCTAACTGTTAATCAAAACAAAGAGACATATTGATAATACATCAACTACAGGATATCTTAACACACCACTTTCAACAATAGACAGATCATCTAACCAGAAAATCGACAAAGAAACAATAACTTTTAATGATGCACTCAACCAGATAAACTTCATAGATATATATAGAACATTTCATCCTAAAACAACAAAACACTCATTTTTCTAGAGTGCACATGGAACTTTCTCCAGAATAGACCACATATTGGGTCACAAATCAGGGCTCAAACAATACCAGAAGATTGAGATTATTCCCTACATATTCTCAGACAACAGTGCTTGAAACTGGAACTTGATCATAAGAAAAAGTTTAGAAGGAATTCAGACACTTAAAAGCTAAAGAACATCATGCTCAAGAATGTTTGGATCAACCAGGATATCAAAGGAGAATTTAAACAATTCATGAAAACCAATGAGAATGAAGACACATTGGTCCAAAACCCATGGGATATGGCAAAGGTAGTCCTAAGGGGTAAATACATGGCCATCCAAGCCTCACTCAAAAAAACTGAAAAATTCTGAATACACCAACTTTTTTACACCTTAAAAGACTGGAGAATCAACAACAAATTAAGCCTACCCCATGCACAAGAAGGAACATAATTAAGATTAGAGATCAGTGAATTAGAAACCAGAGATGCAGTAGAACACATCAACAAAGCTATAAGCTGGTTCTTTGCAAGAATTAATAAGATCATTAAACCACTAGCCAGATTTATTCAAAAGAAAAAAGACCCAAATTAATTAAATTATGGATGAAAGGGGGCAGCAATCATGACTAACACCAAGGAAAGTGAAACAATCATCAGGAATTATTATCAACAGCTATATGCCAATAAGTTAAACAACCTAGAAGAATGGGTGCATTCCTGGAAACCTATAAAATTCCCAGACGAAAATAGGAAGAAACTGACAACTTGAATATACCAGTATCTAGTAAAGAGATTGAAACAATGATCAAAACCTCCAAAAATCAAGAGAGCAGGACCTGATGGATTCCCTAGGAAATTCTACCAAACATTCAAATAAGAAATAATATCTATTATCCTGAAGCTGTCTAAAAAATAGAAAAGGAAGGAAAACTTTCTGACTCTTTTATGAAGCCAGCATTACTTTGATCCCCACACCAGGAAAAGACTCCACCAAAAAGGAGAATTTCAGACCAATATCCCTGGTGAATATAGATGCCAATGTTCTCAATAAGATCCTAGCTAATGGGAGCCAATAGTACATTAAAAACATTATTCACCATGACCAGGTGGGATTTATCTCTGGTATGCAATCGATCAGTGTGATAGAACAAATCAATAAAAGAGAGAAGAACCACATGGTCCTCTCAATTAATGAAGAAAAAGCATTTGACAAAATACAGCATCTTTTCCTAATTAAAATTCTTCAGAGTATAGGGATAGAAGGAACATTCCTGAACTTCATAAAATCCATTTTTGAAAAACCCACAGTGAATATCATCCTCAATGAGGAAACACTGACAACCTTCCCATTGAGATCAGGAACACGACAAGGTTGCACACTCTCACCATTGTTGTTCAACATAGTACTAGAAGTCCTAGAAACAGCAATCAGAAAACAAAAAGAAATAAAATATATTCAAATTGACAAAGAAGTCTAACTCTCTTCAAAGATGACATGATACTTTATGTGGAAAACCCAAAAGACTCCACCTCCAAATTACTAGAACTCATACAACAATTCAGTAATGTGACAGGATACAAAATCAATGCACAGAAATCAGTTGCTTTCTTATACACTAACAATGAAACTGTATAAAAGGAAATTATTGATTTGACTCCATTTACAGTAGCACCCAAACTATAAGATACCTTGAAAGAAACCTAAGAGGTAAAGGATGCATACTCTAGGAACTACAGAATACCCATGAAAGAAATTGAAGAAGATACAAAAAGATGGAAAAACATTCTATGCTCTTGGATCACAATAAACATCATTAAAATGTCTGTGCTGCCCAGAGAAATCCATATTTTCAATGTCATCCTGATGAAAATACCATCAGCATTTTTCAGAGTGCTGGAACAAACAATCCTAAAATTTTTATGGAACCAGAAAAGACCAGGAATCACCAGGAAAATGTTGAAAAAGAAAAACAAAGCTGAGGGCATCATGTTGCCTGATTTCAAGCTTTATTACAAAGCTGTGATCACCAACACAGCATGGTAGTGGCACAAAAGCAGAAACATAGATGAATGGAACAGAGTAGAGAGCCCAGATATGGTCCCTTAACTCTATGGTCAAGTAATCGTCGACAAAGCAGGAAAAAATATACAGTGGAAAAAAGACAATGTCTTCCATAAATGGTTCTGGGAAATTTGGACAGCTATGTACAGAAGAATGAAACTCAACCATTCTCTTACACTGTGCACTAATATAAACTTAAAAGGGATAAAAGACCTCAAAGTGAGACAGCCATTCATCAAAATCCTACAGGAGAACATAGGCAGTAACCTCTCCGACATTAGCCACAGCAACTCCTTTCAAGACACATCCCCAAAGGCAAAGGAAACAAAGTAAAATGAACTTTTGGGACTTCATCAAGATAAAAACCTTCCACACAGCAAAGGAAACAGTCAATAAAACAAAGAGGCAACCCACAGAACAGAAGATATTCACAAATGACACTACAAAGGGTTGATATCCAAGATCTATAAAGAACTTCTCAAACTCAACACCCAAAAAAGAGATAATTTTGTCAAAAAATGGGCAAAAAAAAAAAAAAATGAAGAAACACTTGTCCAGCGAAGACACCCAAATGACTAACAGACACGTGAAAAAGTTCATCATTCTTAGCCATCAACAAAATCCAAATCAAAACCACAATGAGATACCACCTTACACCAGTTAGAATGGCAAAAATTAAGAAGGCAAGAAACAACAAATTCTGGAAAGGATGTGGAGAAAGGGGAACCCTTTCTTTAAAAGATTTTATTTCTTTATTTGACAGATAGAAACACAGGTATAGAGGGAAAACAAGCAGGGGGAGTGAGAGAGGGAGGATCAGGCTTCTGGCTGAGCAGGGAGTCCAATGCAGGGCTTGATCCCAGGTCTCCAGGATTATGACCTGAGCTGAAGGCAGTTGCTCAACCAACTGAGCCACCCAGGTGCCCCAAGAACGGGGAACCCTCTTACACTGTTGGTGGGAATGCAACTTGATGCAGTCACTTTGGAAAACAGTGAGGAGATTCCTCAAAAAATTAAAAAATAGAGCTACCCTGTGACCCAGTAATTGCACTACTGGGTATTTATCCCAAAGATATAGATGTAGTGAAAATAATGGCCATATGAACCATTGAACACCCCAATGTTCATAATAGCAATGTTCACAATACTCAAACTATGGAAAGAGCTGAGATGCCCTTCAACAGATGAATGGATAAAGATGTGGTCCATATATACAACGATATATTACTCAGCCATCAAAAAGGATGAATACCCAACTTTTGCATCAACATGGATGAGACTGGAGGATATTATGTTAAGTGAAATAAGTCAAGCAGAGAAAATTAATTTTATCGTTTCACTTACTTATAGACATAATGAATAGTCTGGAGGACATTAGGAGAAGGAAGGGAAAAAATGAAGGTGGGGTAATCAGAGAGGGAGATGAACCATGAGAGACTATGAACTCCAGAAAGTAAACTTAGGGTTTTAGAGGGAGGAGGTGGGGGTGGGGGTGACCCAGTGATGGGTATTAAGGAAGGCATGTATTGCATGGAGCACTAGGTGTTATATGTTATAACGAATCTTGGAACACTATATTAAAAATTAATGATATACTCTATGTTGACTAGCATAATAAAAATATATAAAAAGAACATTTATTTTAAGAAATAATAGCAGAAAACTTTCCTAATCTGGGGAAGGAAGTAGAATCCAAATCCAGGAGACACAGAGAACTCCCATGAAAATCAATAAAAGCAGGCCAATACTAAGACATATTGTAATTAAATTTGAAAAATATGGTAATAAAGAAAAAAATCCTAAAAACAATGAAAGAAATCTCCCACTTAAAATAGGAGACCCATAAACCTAGCTGCAGATCCTTCAAAAGAAACTTGGCAAGCCAGAAGAGAGTGACATGATATATTCAATATGATGAATGGGAAAAATCTGCAGCCATTAATATTTTATCCAGCAAGCCTATCTTTCAGAATAGGAGAGATAAAGACTTCTCCAAACAAAAACTGAAGGAGTTCATAACCACTAAACCAACCCTGCAAGAAATATTAAAGGGACTGTTTGAGGGCAAAGGAGAGACCAAAAGTGACAAAGATAAGAAAGGATGAGAGAAAAATTTCCAGAAACAATGACAAAACACGTAATAAAATGGCACTAAATTCACATCTATCAATAATTACTTCAAATGTAAATGGACTAAACACTCCAATCAAAAGCCAGAGTATGTCAGAATGGAAAATAAAATAAGACCCATCTGTATGCCGCCTACAAGAGACCCATTTTAGACCTAAAAAAAACCCCTGCAGATTAGAAGTGAGGGGTGGGAAGAAACATTTATCACAAAAATAGATGTCAGAGGAGAATAGCAGGGGCGCCTGCGTGGCTCCGCCTTTAGGCGTCTGCCTTTGGCTCAGGTCAAAAATTCCTGAGTCCCAGGATCAAGCCCTGCATTGGGCTGCCTGCTTAGCGGGAAGCCTGCTTCTCCCTCTCTCACTCCTCCTGCTTGTGTTCCCTCTCTAGCTGTGTTTCTCCCTGTCAAATAAATAAATAAAATCTCTAAAAAAATTTTTTAATTAAATTTTTTTTAAAAAAGAGGGAGTAGCAATACTTAGATTGGATAAACTAGACTTTTTTTAGTCCTTCTTTTTTTAGCCTGCTTTGGTTATCAGGGCAGCACCAGCCTCATGGAATGATTTTGAAAGTGTTCCTGCTATTCCATTATGTGCATAATTTTGATAAAGATCATCATTAATTATTTTTTTAAATTTTGGTAGAGTTCACCAGTAAAACCACAGGCTTTTCTGTGCTGGGCGATTTTTGATTCCTAATCCCACTTTCATTCTTGTTATTGGTCTAAGAAGATTTCTTGTTTCTTGGACTTAAGATTCATGATTCAATTGTGGTAACTTTTGCATTTTTAGAAACTATCTGTTTCTTTTTTTCTAAGGTATCTGAATTGTTACTATATAATTGTTTATAGTAATCTGTTATCACACTATGTATTTCTGTTGTTATCTGCTATATTGTTTTCTCTTCCATTTCTCATTTTGGTCTTTGAGTCTTATCTCTCTTGCTCTCTCGCTCTCTCTTTTTTTTCTTAGTTAATGTAGTTTAAGCATTGCCAATTTTGGTTTTTTTGAAAAATGGATCATTACTTTTCAATGCTGTTATTGTTTATTCTGGTTTTTGTGTTTTCCTTTTTTTCTTTGTTATTTCCTTCCTTTCCTAAATTTCAACTTAGTTTCTTCCTTTTTTAGTTCACTGTAGTGTAATGTTAAGGGTATTTTTTGAACTTTTTTCTTAACACAAACACTTAAAGCATAAATTTTACTCTAACATCAGCTTTTGCTGCATCTCATAGGTTTTGGAATATTGTGTTTTCTTTTTCTTTTTTGTGAGATATATTTTGATTTGCTATTTCATTTCTTATTGGTCCATTGTTTGTGCAATAGTATGTTAATATATACATATTAAATATTTAATATTTATATTGTAGATTTCCAGTTTTGTTTTATTGTTGATCTTTAGTTCTATACCATTGTGGTTGAAAAATATACTTGATATGATTTCAGTCTTTTTAAATGTGTAATATTTTTTGTCTCCTTTTATGTGATTTAAACAGGTGATCCTTCGTATGTACTTTAAGAGAATGTGTATTCTATTGTTCTTGGATAGGATGTTTTATAGATATGTATACGTGTGTGTGTGTGTGTGTGTGTGTGTGTGTGTGTGTATCTTTCAGAATTGTATTCTGAAATATGCTTCAAGTAAAAACTATTCTTTTAGAAAAAAATTTAAATAATATAAAGAAGCAAAAAATCCCCCCAAAAGAACAAAGAATAAAGTTGGATATCCTTTTTCTAGAGTCATCAAACTTGGGAGGCTTGGGAACAATGAAAAATTGGGGCACTTTAAATGCAAACAATTTTGTCTTTCAAAATTTATATCTATTACTCTCCCCCCCACAAAATGTGATGTCATTTCTGAAGATTACATGATTTTCTGAAAATGAAAGGAGTTTTCTATGCTGAAAGGATAAAAGGTTTTGGCTTCTAATGACAAAACATCTGGTCAACTAAGTAAGAAAATAATCAGTTTGTTCAAAATATTTTTTCTCTATTGTCCAGAGAGGTAAGTCCATTTTCTATTTTAAAATTGGTTGTTTGAAAAATGGGTCCTACCAAGAAGATCCATTACAAATCATCTATTGAAATGCTGTTTTTTAAATATTTATTTTTCTAAGCCTTTTGACTGAAAGTTTGGAAAACAAGAAAGGTGAGAAAGCTACAGATAACTAAAACATGCTGATTCTTTTCCAAGAACCAAATGTAAAAGAGTTAGTAACAGTATATTTACTTGCTTCCCCTTTACCAGATTAACTACAGAAATACTGGGTTCAAGCTGTTTACGTAAAAGATGATTAAGCTTTACTGTGATCAGTAAATCATTTCTTTTAGTCATAGTTATTATATAAGAAATTAGCATAGCTTAAAAATATCCCTTTATGAAACTCCATAGAATAAGAACAAAATGAAAAATATAGTGACATAGTATACCAACAAAATTTTAATAGCAACATTAAAATTTTACTTAGGAAAATATAATATAAATCTTTAAGCAGGATATAATTAAACAGATTCAGGAACTACTGGATTATTATTTAAATGAATGGTCAAAAGGACACTTTAATATCAAGTGTACAAAATTAAAATGAAGTAAAAATGTTTAAAATTATCTTTAAAAGGCCTTAAGTAACCTGGAAAATATAGGCCAGAAATGCTTCTCTTTTCTCATTTAGCTAGATAAATGAAGAAAATGAAAGTATTAGAAGCGTATCCTAAAAATGAGGATGTTCAGTGAATTTTTCCTTTATTCACTAATGAAAAGAAACCCTTGCCTTCTCATTTCCATCTGAAACACATGTAAAATTAAATATAATAGGCAAGATAGCCAGTGCCACAGAGGCAAGAGAACCTCAACACAGAATCCTAAAATCCCTGTAATTTAGTAGAAGTGATTGCTAAACTCTGAAATTTACTAAATTTATGTAAAGATGAGCAAGACAGGGGCACTTGAGTTGTACAGTCTGTTAAGCCTCTGACTCCTGGTTTCAGCTCAGGTCATGATCTCATTCAGGGTCATGAGATCGAGCCCCACAGTACGCTCCATGCTCAGCACAGAATGTGCTTGAGATTCTCTCTCCTTCTTCCTCTGTCTCTCCCATTCATGCTGTATCACAAAAATAAACAAATTTAGAAAAAAAAAATAAAAGAAAGGTGGTCAAGACAATATTTAACCTATCCTAAACTTCATAATTATCTTTAGAGGTAGAACTATCCTGTTCTCGTGTAAACTATAATATTTTTATTTAGGGAGGCGTTATAGAGATATGGAAACTGAGTCAGGAAGGACTGAACTAGATTCAACTAGTTAATGGAAAAGCTGGAATCTGAAATGATGAAACCCAACTCCAAAACCCTGGCACTCAGCCACTACCAAGTACTGTGTATGAGCAGAACTAAGCAATAATCTTTGACTTGGTGAGTTCAAAGTTTACAGATCAGTTTCTACATATTGAATGTTGCCTTGAAAGCAGAATAGGCAAACTAATTAGGAGATAGCCAGTGCCACAGAGACATTTTAGCACTGAGAATGAAGAACTTTGGCACCAACATTTTCACCCAAACAAACAAATTAAACATTGTTTCAGGGAGCCTGGATGGTTCAGTTGGCTGGGCCTCTGACTTTAGCTCAGGTCATGATCCCAGAGTCCTGGGACCAAGCTCCACATAAGCTCTGCACTCAGCAGGGAGTCTGCTTCTCCCTCTACTCCCCACCCCAGCTTATATTCTCTCTTTCTCAAATAAAATCTTAGAGAGAGAGAGAAGATTGTTTCTTGAGCTCTCTTGAACATTCCTGTTGCTTTATTCCTTTAAATCAAAATCTGCAGATCACAAAAGAGTTTTAAAAATAAACTATTTTATTGTAGGGAAAAGAATCCTAAGTGAATTGATTCCAGTGGGTTATGTGACTCTTCAACATATGTCAATATCAGTTGGGTTTTCAATATCAATATTTTTACCCTTGATCCTAACTCTCTTGGTGTTTCATCCATGTTAACACTAAATCTCATGTTAATGTTGATACTGCTAATATCAGCATTATGTTAAAATTAATACTATTTACTGACATGATTTATATTGCAGTGAAATTTCAATAGTATTTTCTTAAGTAAACAGGCTTCAAATATAAAAAAATTAAATTGTATTAGCAATGAAATGCCATATGCAAATTGTATTGTTCCTTTGCTGGGTTTTTTAAGGCAATTTCATTCTACTTGGAATTAAAAGAAATAGGATAGAAGAAACTCATGAAAAGTAGCAAGAATAGATAGTAAGTAATCTAGCATCTTGTGAAAAATAAGTGAAGCTCATCGACTATGTCAAGAGAATAAGCAAACAAATAGCTGGTGAGCCACAGGCAGAATTTATCAGACATGTTAATTATAGGTAAGTTAGTAACTTATAAAACATGCTAAAGGTAGATTACACAAAAAGAACATAGAATGGAACAAACAAAAGTATCACATAAAATAGCAAAGGATGAAATGACCAAGTTATGATCAGGCCACCTCTAGTCTGACAATTATTACCTCTAAAATGGGCACCTATTGGTCATTCTTAGGAGAGCCCCATTCTATCCCCAGGTATGATCTATGCTCTTTACTGGACTCATAAATAAAACCCACGGCTGTTCAATAGTCTAAGCTGTGCCCGGCATTGAGGTCTCTCCTTTTCCCTGATAAGCAAGTACATGTCACTGGCTCAGGACACCTTCCATTCATGGGCCTCCTCACTCAAACTTCCACTCTGGGTTCTGTAACCACACTACCAGCAAGGAAGTCTCATGGGGCAGAGTGAGAAAGAAGAATGAACATTGCATCCTCCAAGAGCCAGCCTTCTACTGGCTTTTATAGCCTATCAGTATGTTAACTTATCCAATTTCTTTGTCCTTGCTTTTTTTTTTAATTTTTATTTTCAAACTTCTATATAATTTTATCCATTTTTCATTGATACAAAAGTATTAAAGTAGGAGGAAAGTTGAAGAAATTTTAAGATTTAATAAACTCGGCCATTTAAGAATTTTTATATTGTCTATAAAATTTCTGTTCTGTGATCTCAAATAACCTGCTGGATAATGTATTTTGAGGCTAATGATTCATTAAGGAAACATTCTTTGTGATCCAAATATTCTTCTTTTTTTATTTTTTAAAGATTTTATTTATTTAGGGGCACCTGGGTGGCTCAGTCATTAGGTGTCTGCCTTCAGCTCAGGTCATAATCCTGGAGTCCCGGGCTTGAGCCTCACATCAGGTTCTCTGCTGAGCTGGAAGCCTGCTTCTCCCTCTCTCACTCTCTCTGTGTTCCCTCTCTGCCTGGGTTGCTCTCTGTCAAATAAAGAAATAAAATCTTAAGATTTTATTTTTTATTTGAGAGAGTGAAAGAGAGCATGAGCCAAAGAGAGAGGGAGAAGCAGACACCCTGCTGAGCAGGGAGTCAGACATGGGATTTGTTTTTATTTGGGTTTTTTTGTTTGTTTGTTTCTTAAAGACTTTTTTTATATGAGAGAGAGAGAGAATGAGAAAGAGAGAGAGAGAGAGAGCTCATGAGAAGGGGGAGGGTCAGAAGGAGAAGCAGACTCCCTGCTGAGCAGTGAGCCCAAGGCAGGACTTGATCCTGGGATGCCAGGTTCATGACCTGAGCCAAAGGCAGTCACTTAACTAACTTAGCCACCCAGGCGCCCTCGACATGGGATTTGATCCCAGGACCCTGAGATAACCATCTGAGCCAAAGGCAGACACTTAATCAACAGAACCACCCAGATGACCCCCAAATTTTCTTTAATAAAATTATAAAATTATCACTGCTTATCATACCAATAAAAACTGACATTTCTTCAAAGATACAAAACTCCTAAAATAATTGTACAAAAATATTAATAGCTCAATGCTATTTCAACAATTTGAAGAAGTAAAATAATACCAATATCACAAAGTCTCAAATGTATAATTTTGGGGGTAAAAATGTATGAAAGAGAAGACATTATAAGATATGACAAAGACAGACAGTATTATAGGTCAAAAATATCATTATATTTTAGAGTTATCTTTCTTTCTTGCAAGTTTCAAAACTCCTAACCTGTATCTTTAAGTGTTTTAATAAAAGTTTGAAAAATGTCTCCAAAAATGGCAATAAAAATTCGTCTAAATGTTTTACAAGTGAGCAGTCATTTAGAAACAAGTTCCAAGGGGTCAAGATGGCGGAAGGCCAGGTGACCGCATTTCAGGGAGTTCCCTGAAGAGAGCTGAATTCCAACAAAAAAACCACTACAAGACCACCGTGAACACCCATGAAACCAGCCTGAAATGTGATATTTCCCACTTCTGGACCGCCACGAGAGACAAAGAACATCGGCAAAAAGGTAGAAACAAATTGGAGGGTCTG
>PITA01006966.1:0-95597 GCA_004023965.1 Spilogale gracilis | reverse complement strand
GTGTAATGAGAGTTGGTGTATTCGGGATTTTTCAATTTTTTTGAGTGAGGCTTGGATGGCTATGAATTTCCCCCTTAGGACAGCCTTTGCTGTATCCCATAGGTTTTGGATCAATGTATCTTCATTCTCATTGGTTTCCATGAAGTGTTTCAGTTCTTCTTTGATTTCTTGGTTGATCCACATATTCCTGAGTAGGCTCTTCTTTAGCTTCCAAGTGTTTGATTTCTCCTGAACTTTTTATGGTGATTGAGTTCCACTTTCACAGCATTGTGGTCAGAGAATATGCAGGGAATAATTTCAATCTTCTGGTATCGGTTGAGCCCTGATTTGTGACCTAGTATGTGGTCTATTCTGGAGAAAGTTCCATGTGCACTTGAGAAGAATGAGTATTCTGCTGTTTTAGGGTGAAATGTTCTGAATATATCTATGAGATCCAGCTGGTCCAATGTGTCATTCAAGGCTCTTGATTCCTTGTTGATTTTCTGTTTAGATGATCTGTCCATTGCTGAGAGTGGTGTGTTAAGATCTCCTATGATTAGTGTATTGGCATCAATATGATTCTTTATTTTGTTTAACAGTTGGCTTATGTAGTTGGCTGCTCCCATGTTGGGGCATAACTATTTACAATTGTTAGATCTTCTTGATGTATAGACCCTTTAAGAATTATGTAGTGCCCTTCTGTGTCTTTGACTACAGTCTTTAGACTAAAATCCAATTTGTCTGATATGAGAATCACTACCCCGGCTTTCTTTTGGGGTCCATTGGCATGAAAGATGGTCTTCCATCCCCTCACTTTCAATCTGGAAGTGTCTTTCAATTCAAGATGAGTCTCTTGTAGGCAGCATATAGATGGGTCCTGTCGTTTTATCCAGTCTGCAACCCTGTGTCTTTTTATTGGAGCATTTAGGCCGTTCACATTGAGGGTGATTATTGATGGATATGTTTGTATTGGCATCATGTTGCCTATGGAGCTCATGTTTCTATAAGTTACCTCTGTATATTTCTGTTTTGTGTCACTCTTAGGTTTGTTTCTCCTCTAAAGAACCCCTCTTAGTATTTCTTGTAGTGCTGGCTTGGTGCTTGCATAATCTTTTGGACCTTGGCGGTCTTGGAAGCTCTTTATTTCTCCTTCCATTTTGAAGATCAACCTTGCTGGATACATTATCCTTGGTTGCATATTTTTGTCATGTAACTTCCTGAATATGTCTTGCCAGCCCTTTCTGGCTTGCCAGGTTTCTGTGGAAAGGTCTGCCGTTATTCTGATGGTCCTCCCTCTATAGGTAAGGGATCGCTTTCTCCAGGCTTCCCTTAAGACATATTCTTTGGTTTTTATGGTTCAAGAATTTCACTATTATGTGCCTGGAAGTTTTTCTGGCCTCATTGATCTTGGGGGGTGTCCTCTCTACTTCTAGGACATGAACATTTGTTTCATTCCTCAGATTTGGGAAATTGTCATCCATGATTTGTTCAACAATATTTTCTAGGCTTCTCTCTCTCTCAATTCCTTCAGGGATTCCAATAATTCTGATATTGGAGCGTTTCATGGCATCATTCATTTCCCTTATTCTGTTTTCTTGGGATTTTATTTGTTTGCTCCAAGACTTCTCTTGCTCCTCTTTCTTATTCCGTGTGTCTTCTAGATCACTGATACGATCTTCAGCTTCACTTACTCTGGCTGTTAGCATATTTAAATTAGATTGCATCTCATCTAAAGCCTTTCTAACCTCAGCTTTCACTTCTGTTACTATGGCTTCCACTTTGAGACTAATGTTCTTTTCTAAATTGACTATTGCTTGGACTATTGCTGCCCTGAACTCCATATCTGTCATATTGTTTATGTTCATTTCCAGTAATTCTGTGACCGAGGTTGCAGTCTCAGGGTTCTTCTTCTACTGGGTGTTCTTTCTCCGAGTCATTGTGGCGAGGAGTGGTTGAGGGGGTGTATGGCTAGATATATCAGCCACTATCTAGGTGGATTGGTCGTTGGTAGGTTTTGGAGCAACCAGAGTTCACCACCGAAAAGGGAGGAGAAAGAAAAAGAAAATGGAAGAGAGGAAGCAAGAAAAGACACCCCTGCCAGAGCGGGGCCCGGTGATAGGATTTATATGGTACAAAGCTGTTACAGGGTAAAGAAAAGGGTTATCAAGGGTAAATGAAGAGATCAAAAAGCGAAGCCCAACCTATATGACCCCCAAGACCAGTATTTATATAATATAGAAGCAAAGACAATTACACAGACACAATGACAAACTAGAGTGGGAAGGTGTGGGAAGACACTCCTTGTGGGCAAGGAATGCGTTTCAGATGCTCCCGAGTTTGTCTTGTTATTGTTGGAGGAGCCCACTTTCAAAATATATAGGGGGATTAGAACTGGTTGTATATAGGGGTAGTATTGAATAGGGATGTGGGATTGACTTGAAGCTTGAATCTACATGTACATGTAAAAGAGAGAATAAAGGAAAGAGGAGAGAAGAAAGGGAAAAAACAGAGAGAGTGAACAGGGAAACAAGAGGCAACAACAAAAGCAGAAAATACAGGGGTGTGTTTGAAAAAATTTTAGGGTAAAAAAGAGAAAAAAATAAAAAAATAAAAAATAAAAAAGAATAAAAAAATAAGAAATGTTATGGGGTGTTGTATTGGATATCACGTTGTGATAAGAAGGGGGCTAAAAATTGAAAGAAGAAAAACCGTGAGAATGTATTTTTAAGCTTAAAGTGGAAGCTTTAAAAGTAAAAATAGAAAAAAGTTTAAAAAAGTAAATGAGGTGGAAAACTGTATCAATGAGTTGTAGGGCTTTTGGTACTTGTAGTCAGTGCCAGAAGTTTAATAAATTGCCTTTCTCCCGATTTGGGGTTTTGCATTGGAGTGTTGTCCTCCTGAGCTTCTGGCTTGCTTTCTGGGGGCGGGGCGTGCCGTTCCCTTTCAGTCCTTCTACCTAGGCTGAGTCTCTTGGCCCCCTTGCTAGAGGCCGGTCTCAATGGTAACCAGGTTATCAGGTTACAATTCTCTGGTAGCGGAGCGTTGTCCTTTTACGTCTTTTTTCAGCTGTTGCGGAAGTCAGGTCGGAGCAAGATGTCTGCGCCCAGACCTCCCTCCCAGAGCGAGCCTCTACATAGGGAGGGGCTCTTTCCAGCCTCCCAGTTGGCAGTCTGTCACAGCCGGGCTGGTGCAGACATTGTATTGATTTCTGCCCCCGCCCCCGCTTGTCGTTTCACTGCCGCACCTCAAAGCCACAACTCCTTTTGGATCGTGCGACTTTGCGCCCTGGGACCCGCGGCCTCTCTGGTCCCATGTCTGTAAAAACGCCTTCCCTGGGGGGGGGGGTCTGCGCGCGGCCCATGGTGTGGAGCAAAACGGGAGAGAAGGGCAGCGGCGTAAAAATAGAATCCTCTCCCGCTGCTTTCTGTCAGCTGTGGCGGCTCAGGCGGCGGCAGCGCGCGGGGGCACCGGGCGGTGGAAAAAAATTTTAAAAAGTCTCCTTGCCTTTCCCCGGGCTCCGCTGTGTTCCCATTTCTGTCTAGCCCCGAATCAGGCCGCAATCTGCTGTTATTCCTCACTCACAGAGCACTTTCGTTTTGGAGTATTTGTTTTCAATGGTTCAGCTCTGCGGGCTTCCTCCCCCACTCCCCTGTCTCTGGGGGCAAGCCTGTAGACCCTCTTATTTATTTCTACCTTTTTGCCGATGTTCCTTGTCTTTCGTGGTGGTCCAGAAGTGGGAAATATCACATTTCAGGCTGATTTCATGGGTGTTCACGGTGGTCTTGTGTTTTGTTTTTTTTTTGCTGGAATTCAGCTCTCTTCAGGGAACTCCCCGAAATGTGGTCACTTGGCCTTCTGCCATCTTGACTCTGCTTTTTTTAAAAACAAAATTAATGTTATAGAAGAATTTTAATTTCAGTAGTTCATAGAAAAGTTTCAAATGTCTTTTATAGTGTATCTTCTCATTTGTTACCATTTTGGCTTACAGCCTTATTTATTGCACTTTAATGATTGAGTTCTGACTGAGCTTAGAGTTAGTTCTTCGATCTAACACAGGATAAAGCTCCTAACACAACCAGCTACTACATAGGAGTTAACATCTTTGGCAAATTCCACTAATAAATACAGACAGAAAGACAATCTGTAGCCCCAGATACAAATTTGACAATGTCTTTTAAACTTGATTTTTTTGCCATAGAAAATTGATATACAAGAATTAAAAAGAAAACAGAGCTACCAAGGGAACTTCCATAGATAAATATCCCTAGGGATTTTTTTTTAAGTGCTAGATTTAAGTCTATTTGTCCAAATAAACACATTTGATTGACAACAACAAATATAAATATGTTACACTACTTCAAGATTAAATTATAAATCTATATGCACAGTAATAAACATCCCAAAGAAGCTAGGAAAAAAAAAATCAAATGAATATATAGGCATATGAGACAAGTTTGCACTGATAATCTGAATATTTCAAAACCATCTAAGGAATCATGTATTCAAATACAAATGCAAAATGCAGAAATTCCTTCTTTTGCTATAAAACTTTTGCTTAAAAACTATAAATAGTTTTTAAGTAAATTCTTCAAATGATTAAGATTTTATTTACTATTTCTTAAAGCATCCCCTACTTTGCTGAACTAACCTCTACTTACAATTTCCATGTTTGATCCTACTCCTGCCCTGCTTTATTCAAAAACATTGAAAACTTTACTCCATCTCTACATGGTTATTCTTTAAATATTTTAAGGCAACTAAGATAGCTTTATCATTTCCTTAACCCCTAAAATAGCCTTTAACCATTTATGTATATAAAGTATAGATTATAATAGCCAAACTAGCCTGATTCTGAAGTATTCTGGTTGTGAAATTTCATCTTAAAACATAGTCTTAAAAACTGAATTAATATTTAATAAGTTGCCCAATCAATGCAATATTCATGGAAAGACAAAAGTAATTGGATCACAAATTAAGACTTTAAAGATTTATAACAGTATTCTACACAAAATTGATTTCAAATCATTACACGTGTTTATGATTATTCAAGAATCTTACATTATTTGAAGTTTCTCCATGTAAGGAATAGGGAAGAGATTCCTGATTATCTAATACTTAAAAAAAAAAAAACAACAACAACTTTTCTTTTGGTTGTATAAATGCATCGAACGCATTTGGTTTAAGCTTATTCCTACTTGTCCTTTCACCTTCTTGCTCTAGAAGAAACCTGATTCTAGGGTGGCTGGGTGGCTCAGTTGTTAAGCGTCTGCCAATAGCACAGGTTGTGATCCCAGGGTCTTGGAATCAAGTTCCACATCGGGCTCCCTGCTTAGCAGGAAGCCTGCTTCTCCCTCTCTCACTCTCCCTACTTGTGTTTCCTCTCTAGCTGCATCTCTTGGTCAAATAAATAAATAAAATCTTAAAATAAAAAAATAATTAAGAAAAAATAAAGATTTAAAGCCTGATTCTGAGGACGCTGTTTTCTCTGCTCTCCTCTTGAGTCTTGGAGTTTATATTTTATTTTTTTCTCCCCCTGCTTCTGTACCACTGTTTCACTAGCTTTTCATTCAGTCTCCCCTTCTTCGTTCTATAAACCATCAGCTTCAGTCTCACATCATCAACTTCCTCACATAGTTGCTAACATTTGTGAATGTACTCCCATTTCTCAATTACTTA
The DNA here is from genome assembly GCA_004023965.1 of Spilogale gracilis. NCBI lineage: Eukaryota > Metazoa > Chordata > Mammalia > Carnivora > Mephitidae > Spilogale > Spilogale gracilis. Next base: position 89,942 of record PITA01006966.1, on the reverse strand, counting down.
AATTTCTGACACTCTTATTTCTTGCTTATTTAAATAAATACATATAGATAACATTTTTTCATATTTTAACTTCTCAATTCCTTAAAATTTGTTCCTTCAGTTATGCTAGTCTGTACCCTTCCTCAGGGACTGTTCCATGTGGCAAACCCTAGAACCTCTCATTACCAAAAACCACAGCTCGTTTGAAATGTTAATTCCACGCAGAGGCCCCATGGCTCAGTTGGTTAAGCAACTGCCTTCGGCTCAGGTCATGATCCCGGAGTCCCTGGATTGAGCCCCACATCGGGCTCCCTGCTCGGCGGGAAGCCTGCTTCTCCCTCTCTCACTCCCCCTGCTTGTGTTCTCTCACTAGCTGTGTTTCTCTCTGTCAAAGAAATAAAGAAAAATAAAAATCTTTAAAAAACGAAAAATGTTAATTCCATGCATATCAATGACCTCAAACCAACCCTTTTTTACCTCTTTCCAATAATCATTACACTCACTGAGATCTGTGAGTTTTCAGTCATCCCACTTCTCTTAGATGTCCTCTCTTCCTCTTAACAAACTGGAATAATCAATCTTCATAATCATTCCCTTACACACACCCTAGATTCTCTTGTTTCTCTATCCCTTTGTTGTTCTCAGCGGACAAAACCACACCCAAGTTAAATCCAATGCTTGACATACTCCACACAAGTACTTGTGCAGATAAACAGAGCCGGAAAAACCACACAAGTACTTTCACCTTATGTTTTTGACCTAAGCATTAAATGAATCACAGTTCTGTTCATTTACACTGTCTGTCCCTTCCAGTAGCTCTTTCACTTTTCAAGAACAGGGGTTGCTGAACATTTTCTTAAAGGGCCAGATAGTAAATATTTTTTAGTTTGCAGACCACACAGATTTGGTTGTAATTATTCAATTCTGCCATTGTAGCTTGAAAGAACCATACACAATATGTAAGCAAACTGGTACAGTTATACTTGAAATAAATATTTGGCCGGTGTGGCAGGCAACATTGTCAGGCCTTGTTCTAAATAATTATTTCATTTGCCTTTTTCTCTCTCCTCAAACCTACAACAGCTTCTCTAACTTCTCACTCAGTAGAAGACTTTGCTCTTCACTTAGAACATGAAAGCAGGGGTGCCTGGGTGGCTCAGTTGTTAAGCCTCTGCCTTTGACTCAGGTCATGATCCTGGAGTTCTGGGATCAAGCCCCACATGGGGCTCCCTGCTTGGCGGGAGACCTGCTTCTCCCTCTCTCACTCCCCTGCTTGTGTTCCCTCTCTAGCTTTATTTCTCTGTGTCAAATAAATAAATAAAATGTTTTTTAAAAAAAGATGGAAACAATCAGAAGCAAATGTCTATAGAAAAACCACCATTAAATCTTCCTACTTATCAATATCTCCTTCCATATATCTGTCTTCCTGTATTTTACCATAGATGAACTATCTTTGTTCTTTTATAAAGCCAGTCCTTTCACTTACTGAAAATATCTCATTCTCCCTCTGGTTTTTAATGACATCTTTCCAAAGAATTTTTTATTTTTTCTCCTATAGCATCAGGTATTTATTCTCTATAAAACTACAGCCATACTATTACTTTTCTTATTTTTAAAAAAATAATACGTACCTATTATCCCTCATTTTTCTTAAAACCATTCTAATCATGTGTCTGTCCTAATAGAATATTAAATTGTTCTTATCAACACCACTGATAGCCTTCAAATTGTTAAATCCACTGGTCAATTTTTGTCCTCACTTTACTTGATCTATCAATAGGTGATCACATAATTTATAGTCTAAATGAAGACGTTTTGAGAGTGAAAAGACACATTATTGTCATTGATATGAAGATACCAAGGTTCATGAATACTTTCTTGGAAAAACTGAGTTGAATCTCTAGTAGCTTTTGACAAAATTAATCAGTCTCCTACTTGATGTACTCCTTCTACTTGGCTTCCAAGATGATATACCCTCTACCTGATATCCTATTACTTGACTCACCACTGCTTTTCAACTCATGTTGTTGACATCACCTCTTCTTCCCCATCTCAGGCCTGGGTCTTCAGTTCCATGGAGCTAAGTCTTAAGTTCTTTTTCCTATCTGTACTCCTACCCTTGTTGATCTTACCCACTATTAAGATGTTCAATGCCTTAGATGTGCAATGACCCCCAAATTGATTTTTATATTGAATGTTTCTCACTACTCTACTGCTACACACATTCATCTGAGCCACCATTATCTCTTACCTGGATAAATAGTTTCAGTGATTCTAACATATTCCTCCTTTGGTTCTATGTTCAAACCAATCCTCACTGTGATAATTTTAAAACAGAAATTATGTCATTCATCTCTGTTTCTTTGAGCCAATCTTCAAGAAAGGTAGAAGTAAACTATCTTTATGTTGTATTACATCCCTAACTATATATTCATCTTCAGCCATAACAGTTTCCTTGCTGTGTTCCTTAGCATGTTCTAGCCCTAGGAAAGTGAGGTTGGCTATTTTTTTCTGCCTCAAATGGGCTTCCTAAAGATATCTCTACGTATTCTATCACCTCCTCCGAGTCTTTGCTCACATGTTTTCTTGTCAATGAGGCTTACCTTGGCCATTTATTTAAAAATTTTGCCTGATTTTTGCCACCCCAATATTGATTCTTCTTGCCTTGTTTTGTTATTTCTTTTTAATATTGTATGATTTGTTGTTGTTGTTTGACTTTCCTCTACTAGAATATAAGTTTTACAAATATCTCAAATGTTTGCTTGTTTTTCTTATTTAATGCATACCAAAAAGAAAAGATACTGCTCAATAATAAGGCACTTAAAATTTATTTATTCAATTAATGAATGGGTTTGCAAGTTAAAAATGCATTATTTTAACTTATTTATATGAGATATAAAGCATCAAATCATAATGTCTCATTCTTTTACTTATTTATTTTTAATCTTACACATTTAACTCATCCTTAGGTAATTTAACAAGGACCTGTTCTTTATTTAATGAAAAATGAAATTTATATTCTCACACGTGTAAGATATCAATTCCGGTTCTAGATAAGAACAGTTTTTAATTCAGAAACACAATTTATACAACAAATGAGTCTTGTCCTTTGAAATGACTGTGTTGGAAAGCCAAGTATTTTCTTGAGTCATGTTGCCATATTTGGAAATATATTTTATAATGCTTACCTTCAGAATACATTTATAAAGCAAATGAGAAAAACCATTCTCATAACTATGTATTCACATCTTATTTTTTGACCAGAAATTGTACTGTCCAATTTGATAACCCATCTTATTCTCTATGTTTAAAACAACATCTGGTTTTTACCTAATTTAAAATCTACCCTCAAGACATAATTATTTATCATCATTTAGGATGTTCAAAGAATGAGTAAGAGATTAGGAAAGCAATTCAAAAAATACATTTCTAGAAATAGCAACACATTTGATGCATTTTTAGAAGAAACAGTCATTTGAATATTTGAATTTTGAAATGTTCCTTAAAATATCAGGAGCATCGGACTCCTGGGTGGCTCAGTGGGTTAAAGCCTCTGCCTTAGGCTCAGGTCATGATCTCAGGGTCCTGGGATCGAGGCCCACATTGGGCTCTCTGCTCAGCAGGAATCCTGCTTCTTCCTCTCTCTTCCTGCCTCTCTGCCTGCTTGTGATTTCTCTCTCTGTCAAATAAATAAATACAATCTTTAAAAAAAATATATCAGTAGCATCACTGTATAGCTATACTTTCTGCTCCACTGACATCCAGATATAAAGCTCTTTAAAAATGTTGAATAAGACAATAGTGAGAGGATCAAGCAGAATCTTTCCTAATATTATTCTCATATAATATCATTATCATCAATAACAATAAAATATTTATTTCCTTTTTTTACATCTAAATTGTACATGTATATCCACAAATTCTTCTTTACCTAACTTTTCTGTTACTAACATTCTGAAAATATTGCTTTCTGCAAACCTAAATACACTAACAATTCCTTTAAGTGTATGCTGTATAGTCAAGATATCTTATTAATCCTTATCCCAATCACTGTAGATCTATTAATTATGTATATTTTGAGAATATATACTTCAAAAAATTATGACAAACTATGACCCCCAAACAGATCAGAACTTAATTTGGAAAGCATTAAAATTTAATAAGATGTGTGAAATATATCTGAAATTTATCTTATCAATATAATTTTCATTTAAATTATGTCTTGATTTCTTAGATCCATTTCAGTTATCTGTCTTTTGGTGGACATGAAAAGCTCATGTTCACCTTTTTGTTTATTCATAGTAACACATGGAATTAAAACAAATATAATACAAACAAATTTCTCCAAATTGTTTGTACTTGCCTCACCTCTAGAGATTATTATCTACTTCCATTTTGTGGTTAAGGTTAAATGTATTTAATATAATTTAATTTAAAAATGTAAAGACATAATAAAATACTAGTGTGTTGATCACACTCCCTCATTTCCATATACGATTATCTTATTAATGCTTTCCTAGTTTATCTCCCATTTTAATTAAATTAATATTATTAAGATAAATATGCCATCCCAGTTAAAACAATAATTTTAAGATATTTATTTTATTTTATGTGGATGCTGACTTGATGACATTTTTCACAGAATAAGAACAAACAACTCTAAAATTAAAAAGGAACCAAATAACCAAAGTAATTTTGAAAAAGAAAAAGCTGGAGGCATTACACTTCCTAATTTTAAACTCTATTCTAAAGCTATGATAATCAAAAAAAAAAAAAAGCATAGTATTGGAATAAAAATAGGCATTAGATGTCTATTCCGGTTCTAGATAAGAACAGTTTTTAATTCAAAAACAGATTTTTGTTTGTTTGTTTGTTTTTGGAAACAGAATAGAGAGCCCAGAAATAAACCCACACATACATGGTCAATTAATTTGTAACAAAGGAGCCAAAAATATACAAAAGGAGAAAGAAGAGTCTTCACTAAAGGTATTGGGAAAAAGGGCAGCCAAATGCAAAAGTATGAAAATAGCACCACTATCTTGTATTATACTCAAAATAGATTAAACATTTACATACAAGGCATGATTTGGCATCCAAACAAAGGCAACAAAGGCAAAAATAAACAAGTGAGATTACATCAAAAAATTTCTGCACAGCAAAGGAAACCATTAAAAATATGACAAGCCAACCTACTGAACAAAAGAAAATATTTTCATATCATATATCTGATACAGAGGTTAAACTCATAGCTCAATAGCAAAACAAAAAAAAAACCCCACTCTAGCTAAAAAATGGGCAGAGGATATAAATAAACATTTCTCCAGAGAAGATATATAGATGGCCAACACGTACATGAAAAGGTGCTCAACATTATTCCTCATCAGGAATTTAAACTCACACCTGTTAGAATGGCTATTATCAAACAAGAAATAACAAGTGTTGATGACAGTGTGAGAAAAGGGAGTTCTGGTGCACTATTGGTGGGAATATAAATCGGTATAGCCATTATGGAAAGCAGCATAAAATTTCCTCAAGAACTACCCTATGACTTAGTAATCACACAAAGAATACAAAAATATTAAATCAAAGGCGTATTGCACCCCTATGTTTACTGCTGCATTATTTACAACAACCAAACTATGGAAGCAGCCCAAGTGTGTTTCTAGGTATTTATCCAAAGAAAGCTAAAACATTAACTTGAAAATATATCTGCACTCCCATGTTCATTGCAGCATTAGTTGCAATAGCCAAAACATGGAAGCAACCTAAGTATCCATCAATGAATGAATGGCTAAAGAAAATGTAATATACACATAACACACACACATACACACAAGAATATTACTCAGCCATTAAAAAAGGAGAAAAGGAAATATGGCCACTTGCAACAACATGGGTGAAAATTGAGGGCATTATGCTAAAATAAGGTCAAAGACAAATACCATATGCTATCACTTGCATGTGAAATCTAAAACCAAACTAACCAAACAAAAAACTCTGAACTCATAGATATAGAGAACAGATGGGTGGTTGCCAGATGCAAATGATGGTGGGTGGGCAAAATGGGAGGACAATCAAGAAGTACCAACTTTCATTTATAAAATAAATTAATCTTGGGGATGTAATATGGTGACTATAGTTAATAATACTGTATTATATATTTGGAAGTTGTTAAGAAAGCAAATCTTAAAAGTATTCATCACAAATAAGACAGTGTTTTTGAGTACACCCATTCCAATTGAAATAATATTTTAAAGACAAGTACCTTACTTCATATAGATACTGATTACATTTATGAACATAACAAAATATATAAATCCATATTTTCTTATTCTTTTTTCTTAAGGATGTATCTTTATGATTTATTCATATATGAATGTATGTATGAATGTATGTATAAATCTCCTTAGTACTTATCTAGCTGAAAGGGAAATCATCCAGATTTCTTGAGAAATATAAACTTTAGGTGGAAAATATGAATGGATGAACATTTTACATTGTTGATGTCACAATTCTTACATTTAGTAGGTTTTAAGCTTCCTTGACATACATATTCTAAGTCATAGGAGCAAGGAACAGAATAGATGTGACAGGATAAATTCAACAGTCCTGGTTTTCAGATGAATTACAGTTATCTGTATTGAAAAAAGTACATTCTAATGTCTTACTTATACAAATGTGATATTTACTGCATGAACACATAAATCCCTTTGTGTACCTTATCTTTGACATATTATTTATGCATTATACAAATTGTCCTCAAAACATAGAGATTTAAAACAATAAATATTTATTATCTCACATTTTCATGGGTCAGAAACTTAGGCATAGCTTAGTTGGGTGTCCCTGTATCAAGTTCTTTGAAAGGGCCACAGTCTAGAAGCTCCAGGGCAGCAGTTTCATCAAAAGCCTCCTCTGGGGGAAGGATTCACTTCCCCACTCATTTATGGGGCAGCATTCAGTTCCTCACAAGATGTTAGACTAAGGGCCTCCTCTGCTTTTCCCTGACTGTTGACTTCAATTGTTCACTAAATGGGCACTTAACAGCATAGGAACTAGATTCTCTTTGAGTAAATGAAGCAGCCAGAGAGCAACAGGGGAAGAAGGATGAGAGCTACAGTCCTGTTTTGGTTTTTTTTTTTTTTTTAAAGATTTTATTTATTTATTTGACAGAGAGAAACACAGCTAGAGAGGGAACACAAGCAGGGGGAGTGAGAGAGGGAGAAGCAGGCTTCCCGCCGAACAGGGAGCCCGATGAGGGGCTCCATCCTAGGACTCCAGGATCATGACCTCAACCGAAGGCAGTCACCCCACCAACTGAGCCACCCAGGCGCCCCTGCAGTCCTGTTTTAACTTAATCTCATAAGTGATATCCTATCACTTATGTTATAATCTGTTTGTTAGAAGCTAGTCACTAGATCCATCCCATACTCGATGAGGTATAACATCAAAAGCTGTGTGCCAGGAAGTGATATTAAACAATTGACATTAAGTATTTAACTTTCTTTTCTCTCTCTCTCTCTCTCTCTCTCTCTCTCTCTCTCTCTCTCTCTCTCTCCCTGTATCTTCTCTGTCTCTTAATTATTAAGGAAGCATCAAAACAGTTGAGGAAACAAATGCAGAACTATATTAGTAAAAATGGAATCTTTTACTATGTGAAAGAGGTTTTGAATCAATGGCATTAAAGGGAAAAATGACACTTCATATCTTTATTAGCAAATCTCAATATTCTCTATTTTGGTCAAAACCATAGAACTGGAATTCTGTATAATTATTTATCACCATGTTTTTGACTAATTGTCTTGCCTGCTATCACAGTGTCCCACTAGATGTAGAATTCTGGTCCACACTTGGCCACAGTCCCAGTATCGTACCTTATATCCTATTTCTATTAACAAATTTCCTTGGAGTTTATAGTCTTATCTCTATATCCTAGTTTGTGTCTTAATATCTAATCTCAAACTAAATTAATGATTTGCTTATCTACTCACCCTGAGTCTGCCATGGCTGCAACAGTCCACTGTCATCCCTGATGGCACCTCCCAGATTGTAAAGAACACCTGATCACACTAATTATGCTATGCCATTAACTACTACATCAACTGAGTAATTTTCAGTCAGGAGTTTTTCTTTGCAAATCTCCTGTGGGTGAATCACTCTCATCCAAATCTACCATACCCAATCCTTCTTCCTTCCCTCCTAGGGTCTTCTGAGGTTCTCCATTTCTTACCAAAGCTTTAAGGTTGCATCCATTTCAGTATCACCATATCATCCTGAACGTGTGGTTTCACTAATGATTTTTCTCTATATGTGTCCCTGTATTAGTCTCTCATTTTTTTTCTGATGTGCTATGTGTCATCTGAGGCTGACCATAATTGACTATCAGCCAGGTTACTTTTTCAGTGAACATTCTCTTTCTTTTGGTCCATGAAAGGAGGTGAGAGGGCAAGGGGAGGAAAAGAATGAGACGTTTTGTCCTAATTCCTCTCATGTTCCAATTACAAACATCTGTCAGGATTGTGTTCTTTCATAATTACAGCACTTCACAGGTGACCTGTCCTGCATGGCTGCAGCTCTCTCTGGATTCTGTAAAATCATTCATCTCTTTGCTTCTTCAGCCCTAGGGATGGTATTATCTTCTTGCATGCTGTTGTTACTCTCCAGGAAGTTCTATTGGTTCCTTAACCCTAACACCAAAGCAATATTTAACTTCATTAAATTCTCTTCAGCTGAATCATGTGAATGGAACTTCTTTTCTGTCAAGAATATTTAATACAAGAGCTATAACTGCACAATATTGTAGGGTTTATCTGAAGCAATAAAGCAAAAGAGATGAATCATCAATTTTTTTAATTATTGATTTTCCTGTCTACTAAAAATCCCTATGCCCTCCCTTTTTAACACTTTCTTTTATTACTTCATATCTCTTTATCTTCAGTTTGTAGGGTTTACATGTTAAACCCAGTGCAGGATCATAAAAATTCCCCAGTTGACTCTTATTCTGTTAGATACAATTGTTCTGTTATGAAAGATTATCTATATTCTTTGAATATTAATTTGAATTTAGTATGTTTGCTGAGGTACCTCAGTACAATAAATCCAGGAAATAATAGGCACATTTCTTATGACTCTTAGGGAAACAGTGCACATTAAAAGAGATCTGTGGCACACATTTAGTTTTTAGAAGTTTGAGTATGAAATGTCTGAATATGGGTTTCTTTTACTGTATCCTGTTTTGAATTTAAAGATCTCCTTTAGCATTTAAATTTATGTCCTGTGCCAAATTTGGGGTGCTTTCAGCCTGCTTCATCAAATATTTATTCTTTACATTTTCTTCTCTTCTTCTCCAATGACACTAGGGTTAGACTCACTGCTGTTTTTCCAGAGCTTCCTGATGATCTACTACTGTTTTCTTTTTTTCTTGTTCATATTTGATAGTCTGTATTGATCTATCTTCAAATTACTTGGGTTTTTTTTCTTCCATTATATCCATTATGTTCTTGATCTCTTCTCAAGGATTTTAAAAATTATTTTATTTTATATCATTTTGGTTCTTAAGTTTACATTTGATTCTCCTTCATGGATCCCTTTTATCTGTGAGAAGTTCTATCTTTATTGGTTTCAAGTGTATTCACTCATTTCTTGGAACATAGTCATAATGACTACTTTAAAGTCTTTGGCTGATGATTCCAAAATTTATGTCATCTCAAAAAGAGTACTTGTTATTTTTTCCTTTGAAAATTGTAATTGTTTTGTCTTTCTCATAAATTGACTATTATTGGATTACATCTTGACATTTTAAGTATTATGTTATGTCTCTGAGTCCTATACGGATTGTATGAGGAATCTTTGTTTTGTTTCAGCATGCAGTTGACCCAGTTAGGTTCAGGCCACAGTTTCTACCGCCCTCTGTGGGCTATGGTTCCAATGTCAGTTCAGTTTTCAAATCTTTTCAATGCTATTCATTATCTGTCTAGTGTGTATACCATGCAGTGGTTAGTCTGGGGCTTTGAAGGTGATCTGCATCATTGACTGTGTTTTCAAATCCTTTGTTCAAATGCACATAAATGAAACTCAGGTGTAAGCCAAGGAGTTCATACACAACTTTTAGGAATTTACTTTTTTTTTTTTTTAGTTTCCTTTTCTCCATGACCTTTCCAACACTTTCCCAGTTGCCATCTTACCTGGTATGTTGGACAAAAATTCAAGGTTTTGGCTTCCTCACTCTGCCCTCTCCCATGACATTTCTGTTTTGTAACAAAGCAGAAACATGGGAAGAGAAAAACAAGAACAAAAACAAAAAGAAACCTGTAGAACTTCCCATATGCTCTTTACTCTGGCCATAGAGATACCCTCCTCTCAGACAGCAGTGCTATCTCTATCACCACAGCCATGGGATTCTCTAGCAGCTGGGAAAGAGAGAACAGAGAACCAAGGATTTCTCCCTCATTTTGGGGCCACAATTCCCACTTGCATGAGGAAAAGACTTCTCATAGAGCACTTCCTGCTTGCATTCAGTGTGAAGTTATAGGTTTTAGGCTCTATTGTAATCCAAGATAAGAGATATTGAAGGAAATTTACCATTAATTCAGTGGTACTTGGAGTTTATGTTTTCTTTTCACCCATTTGCTAACATTTATTTCATAGAGTCTTAAGGTAGCTGCACTATGCATTCTGTCTGAAGATTTTGAATGTACTCAGTGGGAGATTTAGGTTCAAGTCTGCTTATGACATTTTGACTGGAGCAAAGACCACATAAGAGATTTTAATGATATCATTCACAAGCATTTAAAAAGGAGCAGCAATCAGTATGATGTTGTCTAAGTTCATTAATATTATGACACTGAAACCCAGCTTTTTGCTTTCATTGCCAGAATAACTAAACGTGCTACAATGAGGAGTATTTGGCAATGTCTTATGTTAGGATAAGCAACTGATGGGATCTCCTAGAAACCTTGATATCTGAAGCTGGTTTCTGAGGACTATAGTATAGAGTATTATGGCTTTTTAAAAAGTATTAATTGTGGGAGGGGCAAACAGTAACTTCAGAGTGGTTCTGAATATTCATCTCACAGTTCTAAGGTAGCCACACATTCTGGCTTCTAGCTAATTCCTTCATTAGTATGCCACTCTCTTGGCCACTCTGACAAGCTAGACCAACAAAAGAAGAGACTAAATTTATTCAATTTGTTTCTGAGTTTACTGTCCCAAAGAGAAGCATATTTAATCTGCCAGTCTATAGTTTCCAAGTAGCAAAGCAAACAGCTAGACCACTGGCAAAAGCCCAAGAATCAGTAAAAACATAATAAAGTTCATCAAGGGTATCATAGGCTGAGCTATGACAAAAAGCTTGAGTTGTATCAACTGAATGGAACAACAATGTCCATTCTTGCCCTCTCAGCTGACACCAAAATTGAACATCCATGGCATCTCAGTACAGAGATCTGTAAGTCACAGGGAACTTTGAAGTAATGGGACGCCAAAGGAACTAGCATGTTTTATAGGCAACTCTTCCCAACCATGATAACCTACTCGAAAATTAAGAAATGGAGAAGTACAAACACATAACACATCTACTTCTACTATAAGTTCATATGTGAAGTAACAATACATTGATGTGGACTACAGTGCCCCTATCCAATAGATCACATTAATGTCCCTCTCTTCTGCAAATGTCAGCCAAATCCCATCAATTGAGGTGGAGTTCACATCATACCTAAAATGTAACTTGAGAAAGCATATACAATTTATCCATGAAAATTTTGAGTTGCTCCTCTCCCTGAAGTTTCCCAGCATATTCACACTTATGTGTATATGGCTCTAGGCTCCTGTGGGGACAAGGTCATTGGTCACACTCTTAATCATCTTCCTAATTAAACAACTGGTGTCAGGGCAGAAAGTAAGTAAAAGATCAGAAGGTACAAAAGGAGAAAATGGCACTTTACTAATATCAAAGAACATTATTTTCAGTTACAAGTGGCTCAGTAGTTGCTCAGAAACCTAAATTCTAAAGTTTATAGTCTACCAAGAGCTAGTAATTGGACTGCAAGAATCTCATGGCCGACAGTGCTTATTTCACCTTTGGGTAACCCTTGATTCAATAGCCACAGAAGCACTGCTTTTCACTTATGGCAATGGGATTTACACTCTTTGCCTAAGTCAGACTTGACTTATAAAGCAATTATATTCTTTGACTCCACCTTAATCTGGGACAACAGACATCTTATTTCTAGACAATCTCTAATTTCTCAATCAGTTAAAATATAAAGGCTAACTCAGCCCGGGACTGAGTTCTAACTGAAAAAAGATGAATGGACATAGGGTCAGACCCTTCATATAAGAAACTTTCACTAAGGATTCTGTCAGACGGACATTGATTAACTCGAGTCAAATGTTGAAGATGACAAAGGCTCACTTAGCCTAGGGTTCTGAACAACTGTGCAAAACAATACACAACCATTACCGTCACTGCCATATTCACCACATGCACAGTGTTTGGACCTTATGTAAAGGAGAAGCAAACCTCTATTGCAATAATAACAGGTTTTAAGTTTTATTTGTTATAGCATCTCGAGGTACCCTACATCTACAAGGGTCTACCACCTTGAGGGTATAAAGATAAAATTGCTTTTAATAGATAAATTTGTTTTCATATATGAAAGATTTCCTCATTTATATGTATGTCAAATTTCCTATGATAGTTTTAAGAGATTCAACATCAATAAACTATGAACAGAAAAACAAAATAAGTGTTGAGGTGGTTAATCAAACATTTGTATGTCAACTGAAGTCACTATGTCCATTAAGGTCTTGATAGAATTGGCTGAGGTTTCCATTTCCTTTCTTGTAAATAGTCATTTAGCATCCTAAGATTTCTGCAAAATCTTATGCAAAAGTCTTATGCCACTTGGTGACCTCCAAGCTCACTGACAACCTTAAAGTTCATGCTTCTGTTAATTTACTTGAATGTATTAGTCATCTTTTTTCTAGTTTTTTTTTTCCCTTGAGGAATATAAGCAAAGGGAGCATGTCCTTTATTTGTTTAATACATACACAGATAGTCCCATATGCATATATGAGCTCACACACATCCATATTAATTTATATACTCTCCCTCAAAGTCTCTATATGTTTTTCAGACTTCACTGAAGTTTGAGCAAAATAATTACAGCATAGAAAATGTAGCAATGTAATTATAAGCCTCTCCATTAAGTTAATTCTGTCATCCTATCACTTTGAATTTTTTTACTTCCTTGTTATTATCACACCAAAGATAATCTCACATTCTCGTCATCTTTTTTATTCCTTTTTTAATTTTTCTTTCTCTTCCTTTTAATTCCAAAGAAATTTTGACCTTTCTCTGTTGTACCCTCTTTTCCAGACTCAGGCTTTTTTACACATTCATGGACTATGATATATCTTCCTAAACAATATAATATTTTTTCCTCTAGATGTTCCAGAAGAAATTATTTTATATCACTATACCTTTAAGAACAGTTATAAAAACTAATCTGCAGCCCTAGCTGCACAAAATGAAATACCACACTACTCTAAAATACTTGGTTCATTTTTTCTTTTGAATGTCAATGAAAAACATAATTGCATAATACACATAATATTTATTTTAAATTTTTGTTCTTGACTTCTTAAAATTAGGCTTATAAAACTATAGTAAGACATTACCTATGAGTGACAATGGTTCTTCTTAAAATTAGGTTCATAAAACTATAGTAAGACATCACCTATAAGTAACAATGGTAATTTATGAAAAAGTCATTCTTTCATTTTAATTTTTTTTTAAAGATTTTATTTATTTGACAGAGAGAAACACAGCCAGAGAGGAAACACAAGCAGAGGGAGTAAGAGAGGGAGAAGCAGGCTTCCTGCTGAGCAGGGAGCCCGATGTGGGACTCGATCCCGGGGCTCCGGGATCATGACCTGAGCTAAAAGCAGTCGCTCAACCAACTGAGCCACCCAGGCGCCCCATTTTTTTAAATTTTTTTTTTTAAAGATTTTATCATTCTTTCATTTTATTGTAAAAGCTTAGCTAAGGAACAATGAAATCTAGTAAACTGTATCTAAAAAGTTTTCTTATCAGAAAATGTCAAGCCACAGTTAAGACACTGAAGACAGAGTGAGAAAGTATAAAGATTCATGACAAGACCAGGTAATTCTTAACAACAGTGGATGGGCCTTATAAGAGTTCACTATTTTGCCTTTTGTCTCCATTCTGAGGATTTCAGTGAAGGCCTTTATGTTTATGTACTGCATAATGTTCACTCATTTACACTAACTGGAAAGAGCTATTTTTCAAATTCTAAACATACAAGCTCTAGTGGTTTTAGATTTCTATGTTGTTCTAAGATATGGCATTGGTAAAAGATGTTCAGAACTCCCTGATACCATTGACTGACAGCAACTTCTATGCCAAATTTCAGTAGATGTTCTCTTTGGTATAGCATACAAATTAAAAGATAAGGTTTTTATGTTTTTATGATACCTAGCTGGAAGCAAAGAATGAGCAAGTAGTTATTAAAGAGGTACAATCAGAGAAAACTCAAATAAGTTCCCTCAACCAAATTTCTCCCAGCATCCTACCCTGAAAAAATCATTCCCACTATTTGAATCATTCACTAGGATTAATAGGAAATTTCTGGAAGAATAATCCATGAATCTTCATGGGCTATTATTTCAGATAATAAATCTTTATATAGATATATTTTAATGCTATGAGGTTTGGAGACAGCAACTAGAGGCATGAAACAAATGTTAGATATTAAGTGGGAAGAACAATGTATACATTACCTAAAAGGTAGTATAGAATAATAGATTGAGGGAGAAAGATGGTAACTTATTTCTAAAATCATAGCAACTTAGCATAGTATTTTTGCTATCAATGCTGCCTAATATTTTTTTCCCTATTGTTGCTTCATTCTGGGATACAGATAATATAAAATAATACATACATGATTTGTGTGACTTAATTAAATTTACCAAATTTGATAGAATATACAAAATATGTATATATATAGTTGACAATTATTATATTGTCCATCAAGAAATAGACAATAAAATTTAGAATAGTTTAGTATTTTTAATATACTAGAAAATGTCAAACACAAAAGAACAACTCTAACTTCCAAAAAAAGTGTATTAACCCTATATAGACAAAAAAAAATATTGAAAGTAATTTGGTAATACCTAATTAAATTGAAAAAATAAGTCACCTTCTTCCCTTTACATGAAATTGATTCTCTTTATTTTTTTAATGCATACAAATTCTCAATATAAAGACACTTCCTGAAACTCTTTGTCAGTGGATTCCCCTCAAGCTATCACAGCTCACATGGTATAAAGAAAGCACAAATGTGTAAATTATACCTATTAGGGCAGCCTTTTCCAAAGGCTTGGTGGGGTTAGGGATATAAATACTCAAATTACATTGGTCTTGATTACATGTATCTGATATGTTACCTATATGCTCACAAGCTTTTTTGGCGACATTGAACCAAAGTAAATATAATGGGAATTTACTTGACACAGAATCTTTGTACGTTATTCACAATAGCCAAGTTATGGAAAGAATCTAAGTGTCTGTCAACTGATAAATCGATCACGAAACTGTGATACACATACCTACACACAATGGAGTAATATTCAGTTAAAAAAAAAGTAGGACATCTTGTCATTTGGGACAATATGGATGAACCAATAGAAAGAACTATACTAAGTGAATGAAGCTAGAGAGAAAGATAAATTACTGCACAGTATCATTTATGTGTGGAATCTAAAGATAAAACAATAGAGAAACAAGCAAATGAACAAACAAAATAAAGACAAAGTCACAGAACAGTTAACACAAAAGCAATTGTCAGAAGCTAAGCTGGGAGGATGGGAGTTAGTGAAAGGTTGATAAAGGCTACAAATTTTCAGTTATAAAATGAATAAGGTATGAGGATCTAGTGTAAAACATAATGACTATAGTTGATAACACTGTATTGTATAGTTGAAATTTACTAAGAGAGTAGAACTTAAATGTTCTCATCAAAAAGAAAAAAAAAAGGAGGGGCAATTTGTGAGGTGATCGAAGTTAATTAACCCGAAGGGAGAATTCTTTCACAAGGTATATGTATACGAAATCATCATGTTGTAGACTTTAAATGTCCTACAGACTTATTTGTTAGCTATATCTCAATAGAGCTGAAAAAGAAAGAAATGAAGATTGCATGACTCTACAACCAAAAAAAGAAAAGAAAAAGAAATTATCAGCCTTCTTCTAATAAGAGTGACTTAAACATTGTCTTCTAATCATGACAAGTATATTACCTCTTTTCTAATCCATATATATATATATAGTGGGGTTTTTTTTGTTTTTTTGTTTTTTTTAAGAGAGGGAGAGAGTGGGGAGGGATACAGGGAGAGGGAGAGAGAGAATCTTAAACAGGCTCACACCCAGCATGGAGACCCACTCAGGGATTGATGTCACGACCCTGAAATCATGACTTGAGCCGAGATTGAGAGCTGGATGCTTAACCAACTGAGCCACCCAGGCGCTCCTATATGTTTTATTTTTTTTTTACTTTATTGTCCAGGACTTCTAGTACCATATTCAATAGAACTGATGATAGTGAGCATCTCTATCTGAATTCCAAGCCCAAACAGAAAGCACTCAATAATTCAAAATAAATTTCTTTATTAAATTTTTATTTTGTTTGCATATATAGCAATTCTCTTTGTTTTAAATTAGACTTAGCAAACATCTGATTAACTATTTAAATTTAATTTTTGTTAAATTTGCCTTCATGTTGTAACTATTTATACCCATTACTTTCATCATTTCTGGGTCCTTATTTCTAAACTGTGTTTCTTCTAAACACTATATGCATGATTTGCGTATATACAATCTGAAAGCTATCTTTTTAGTTTAAGCAATTTGTCCATTTGTATTAATTATATTAAAACTCAATCTTCCATCTTAACTATATGTTTTCTATTAACTCTACCTGTATTACGTTTCCTCTCTTCTACTTTTTCTCTATTTTGTCTTCTTGAATATTAATCAAGTAATTTATTTCGACTTATATCTTATGGTATGCAACTGACTGTAAGTCAAATGTCATATGTTGTGTTCAAATCATTTGTACTCAATGTCACATTTTACCTGAGAGCTATTACCTTTTTGCCAGATAAAGAGTGGGGTCTTGGGGTGCCTGGTTGGCTCACTTGGTTAAGTGACTGCCTTTGGCTCAGGTCATGATCCCGGAGTACAAGGATTGAGCCCCTATTGGGCTCTCTACTCGGCGGGAAGCCTGCTTCTCCTTCTCCTACTCCCCCTGCTTGTGTTACCTCTCTAGCTGTGTTTCTCTCTGTGAAAGAAAGAAAGAAAGAAAGAAAGAAAGAAAGAAAGAAAGAAAGAAAGAAAGAAAGAAAGAAAGAAAGAAAGGGAGGGAGAGAGAAAGAGATGGAGAGAGAAAGAGAGGGAGAGAGAAAGTGAGGGAGAGAGAAAGAGGGGTCTGATTATCATATTCCAGTTGGGGGTTGAGCTAAATGTAAGATTATCTGAAGTCTGGGTAAGGTTGCGTTTATTTCATTCTGCCCACAAGATGCATTACTATAGGTTTTTGAACTGCCAAACCAAATGTATTTTCTTGGGTCTATCCCCCTAAAAGAACCTGAACTCTAACTGTTACATCCTCAGCATGACACGGGCAAAGTTCCCACTCTGCTCTTCATTACTTTTTATTTTTTTTCCTAGTCTATACAACTTTTCAATTCAGTAACTGCTTTGAGAGGAAGACCAGTCTGCATAAAGCTCAGTTCCCACATATACCCCATACAGCATTCTCTCAGGTATATTGGCCCGTCAAGGTCTGATTTTGTTTTTCCATTTCCATGAGACCACCATCATCTCAGAAACACTTTTTTTCAAATCCCTTCTGCATTTTTTTATCTTTCCAAATGCAGGGTGTCAGTTTACCCTGGTTCACCGCAGACTTCCCTGGGATTAGCACTGAAAAATCTCACATCCTTGTTAGCTTTAGTCACCTTCTAGGAAGTAAATAGTTGCCTAAAAATAATAAATACATTTTAATGGCTTTTAAATCCTGGCATTGAAGTGAGGCTAAATGCACAATGAAATAATCATAAAGTAACTAACATCAAACCCTGAGTCATTTAGAATGTGTTTCAAACATCAAGAAATTATGCTTTAGAAAAATAGAGAAAAACCAAGCATGGTGAGAGGAAGTCGGGGGAAGGAGTAGAAATTGATTATATTTCATTGAAGAAAATGAATATATTCGATGGTTGAGACAACTTAAATAGTTCCTTAAGATTGCATGGTTTGGAAGGTACAAAAACATGGTGCATTCATCCTCTAGAGCTGCCATAACACAGTATAATAGACTGAGGGGCTTATAAGATAGATCTCATAATTCAGGAGGCTGGAAGTTCAAGATCAAGCAAATGTCTTTAGACATTTGTGATGGAAGGATCTTCTCCTGGACTCTCCTCTTGGTTTGTAGATGGCCATCCTTACTCTGTCTTTTCATATCATCTTCTCTTCATGTGGGCCTGTCTCTGTCTTAATTTTTGCTTTTTAAGGACATTAGTCATATTAAATTAGGGTCCATCCTAGTGACCTCATCTTAACTAACTGCATCTCCAACTAACTCTATTTCCAAGTAAGTTTATATTTTGAGGAACTGGGGTTAGAACTTAAACATATGAATTTGGGGGGCATACAATTCATCCCCTAAGAGGTGGCAATTCAATATGTGACCTGTGAGGAAGTGGGGTAGTGATACACTAGGTAAAATATAGTTTGGGAGCTGAATTACAACAAAATCCCCTTGTCAGATAAAGATACGAACACCTGTGCACTTATTTTTTAACTATCTTTAACTTAAGTTGTAAGCTTGTGAAGCATTATTTAGCTAGCAAATTTAATGGAACTGAAAACAAGTAGAAGTAAAAGAATTTTCTAAATACAAACATATTCATCTGAAATCTTCATATCATACCAAACCATGGGAGGATATGAGCCTTAGGGAATTCTTATATTAGATCATGAGAAAGTATGTCTATAAAACTGTCTTGCTCTTATTACTATAGTTGCTATTTTAAATTAATAAATTCTGAAGCCATTAAAAATTTTATTTAGTTTTTAAATTTTTAAATTACATTTCATGGTGATTACATTAGATTTCTAGAGAGTTTTAGAATAGTTTAAGAGGCTATCCTTTATTATATTATATAAAATGGGAAAGATTATACTACATTGTTATTTGCAAAATATTCAGTTCAACTCAGATTTACTAAATTTTCAGCTTAAAAAAACCTTAACATTACTTAGTATACAATAAAGATTATTTAGGTCATTATTTATTTTAAAGCTAATTTATTCAAAATCACTTTAAATACCTACACACCCTTCAATTTTTAATATAGGAAATAACTTTTTCTAACAAAAATATTTAGCTGCTAAAAGCAGTTTTAAAAACCAAAATAGCAGTTAAAAAAGTAAAACTATGTTTTAAATATGAAGAAACATTTTCCAGTTTTATGAAGAGAGAAGAAAACATTTTTATAACCTTTATTTATTTTTCTTTTCTAGAAGCATCCCTGATTAGATTTTGCTAATCAGTACTATCCACTTGCTTTGAGAAAACCTAATACCATTTGACCTTCTACACAAATTTCAGGCTTTTAAGCTGAAATCCATATCCCTCCACCTCTGTGCTAACTGCCAAATTTGCTATCATACCATATGTCCAACATGCAATTTGCATTTGAATTGGGAAAAGTAAATGATGTTTTAATGATTTCATGTGGGAAGAATGAGGTAGGTGGCAGAAAGGGAAAACAATGAGCATTCAATAGACTTCTCATTTGTGTTTTTCTTTCATTCATGACACTTTGCCAAAGGAAGGCTACATTCTCTAGAGTTATTAATGAATAATCTCTAAAAATAAATATTAGGTTTAGAAAGAATTAGAAGTATAACATAATACTTTTACAAGAGATCAGCTGCAAAATTATGTTAAATTGAGCATTGACTATCCATTTTCACCAAGATGAATATTATGATTAGATGATAAATAAAATCTCACTTGATGATTTGATGCCTCACATAGAAAAAAATGACAACACGCACTCAAGGTGCTTTTGTAAAATAAAACACATTTTATTAATATTTCAAACACTATATATTTTCAAAGAACCTGACCTATTTCACCAAAATACTAAAGAGCAACCCAGAATAGGAATTGTATTTCTGTTAAAATGACAAGTATCACTTGAGGTCATCAAAGTGGAAGGATTGAGTTTTTTATTCAGTTTTTGTTTTCTAGGTAAGTATTAAAAATCTATGTAATTTTAGAGCTTATATGACTATATATATAAAAATAAATAAAATCACCTTAGATGATTGTCTGTCTATATCTTAAAATTCCATTTGAAATTAAAAGGCATTGTCTACGGCCATACCACCCTGAACGCGCCCGATCTCGTCTGAAATTAAAAGGCATTGAAAATGGAAACAAGCCATAGTTCATAAATACATTTCAACTATTTGGATAGAAATATACTGTAAGTCAGTATGTATAAGACTGATCCAGTAGGGCAATGAGAGAAATGTAAAGAGAAAACCAAGGCAGAATATGTAAGGCGTCCTTATATGTGCTTTCCTAACTAAGAGGATAAACAATATGAAGAGCCCATGAGGCAGAAAAAGTGAGAAATATTAATAAAATTTTTAATTCTGCTCTCAATGAACAGATGTATTGTTCTAACAGTTAATTTCCTTTTTTATTTTTTTAAGATTTTATTTATTTAGAGAGAGAGTATGTGTGAGCGAGGAGAGGAACAGAGGGAGAGGAAAGAAAGACTCTCCAGTAGACTCCATGCTGAGAGCAGAGCCCAACTGCTTGATCCCAGGACTGTGAGATCATGACCTGAGTTGAAATCAGGTCATTTACTTAACCAACTGAGTCACCCAGGCGCCTCAGTTGATCTACATTTGTAATGAAACAAGCAATATAAAAGTTTCCCAATAGAGTTGATACGAATACAGGCTGTCACAGCTTACTTTGACATTTGTTTTCACCAGAGAGCATAGAAAAATAAAATAGTTACAGTTATCTGTCACAATACATGACAATAAATAACTGCGTAACTTGAAATATCCAAAGCTTTTTTATTATTTTTAAATATCCACAGCTTTTAACTGAATTTTAAATTAGTGTCATACTATCTTAAACTCTATATTTACAAAAAGATAAGGTTTAGAGTCATATAACCTTAAATTTAAAGTGTGCTATGGCAATAATTGAATCCACCCTTCATTTTATGGAGGGGAAAACTGAAGTGCAGTAAGATTAGATGACATACCTATGGTTTCACAGATAATAAACTGGACTCATAACCCCACTCATCTGACTGATGAGTCAAGAGGTAGCATGAAGTTGCTCTTCTCTAACCATGTAAACCTCATTGGAAAAAAGAGTTGTCATGCATGTATCACTGAGAACAGGACATAATGCTTTGAGTATCAAAACAACAGTAAATATAAGGTTTAACCTCATAACAAGTAAATATAAATATTTGTGATGGAGAATTTTATCTCCATGTACCTATCTTTCTATTCTTTCCTTTTTCCCTTCCCTCCTTCACCTCTTCCCTTTCTTCTTTCCTTCCTTTAAATAATAGGGTCTACTCATCACCACCTCATCTCAGTTTAAGCTGAAGATACACACATGCAGCTGGCAACTACATATCCCAGACTTTATAGCAGCAAAAGGCAATTTCATGACTCAGTTGGCTCCAATAGAATATAGCGGGTAATGTTGCATCTGATTCCTTGTCATCTTACTGACAGAGCCTCTGGCCCTTGCTTGCTTTTTTGCTTCCTTATTTTTGGCTGGAAATGGCAATGATTTGGAGGCACATCAAGGATGGCCTTCAAGTATTCCTTCTATAGTGGGAAGCTTTTGTAGTAGAGCATGTAAATATTTTAGTTATCATATTCATGATAAACATTCATATTTTCATTCAATTTTATGATTTTTTGAATCATTAACTGAATCTGATAGGATTATTTAAAGGCTATAAGAATTTAAAACTTGGTTAAGAGTTAATATCCAAATACTTTGTTCATGGTCTTCTCTGTGCATTACTAACAGAAACACATAGTGAGTTTGAGTGTTATCAAAATGCCCGTGTAACTTAAAGTCAATCTTAAATTGACTTGTTTAAGTCAATTTAAATTGTTAAATTTATTTTAACAATTAAGTCAATCAACAATTAAGTCAATTGTTAAATTGACTTACTTTGTAAGTAAATCTATTCATGAGTGAATTCTCATGAATAGATTTACTTACAAAAGACCTTTTAAACATACGTGTATGTTTATTGGCATTATTTTTTGGTGTGGAGATATAAGTTATGAGTAATCTAACCATTTTTACCTAACAGAGAGTAGGATCAGTATATCTGATGAACAAAAATGAAAAATCAAAATCAGGATCCAGTCCCAGATCAGAAAGAGACCAATAAAACCGTGAAGACCTACACAGCGTTAGGAAGCATACATAAAAATGTCTTTCTAGAGCTTAATACATGCCAAGCAGATTTCTAAACAAAATAGATGCATTTATTATTTTACTTAATTTTCATAATATTCATAATATTCTTATCATTTAATATTATTGGCATTATTATTGATTTACAGATAAAGGTAAGGATCTTAAATCAATAAAGCTATCAATGTGTTGGGAGCCCATGGCAACCTGGAGGTGTCAACAGTTGTAGTGTAGCTTCTGGCTCCCTGTGCTTGCCCCTTGTAGGGGCACAGTTAAGGGCCCGGCGCTGAGCCCGTTGCGAGGTGTAGGGAAGAAGCCAGAGGTGAAGAATAAAACAAAAAAGTAAGACAATTCAGAAATTCTAGTGTCAACACAAGATTTAATGTGAAACTTAAATCTTGGTACCTGCCTGCCTGGGTCACCTGATGTCTTGCTCTGCCTTTTTGGGCTCTCACTGAAGCATAACTGGGTCCATGGTGTTATTCCAAGAAGGCATGTAGGCCATGTAGCAATCATCTGATCATGATGCATGGGGAATAAATGATTCATGTGCTTGGGGTCATAGCTTGCCCTTACCCCCTCAGAGATATAATTGCAATTGTTCACCCTTTGATCACAATGGAGTTTGTACACGGTTGAGGGGGCTGAGGTAATCATTAATTCTACGCTTATGTAAATGATTTCCTTATGTAAATATGTAAAAGATGTAAAATCACCTTTTTAATTTAAAAAATAAAGAGGGGGAGATGTTGGGAGCCCATGGCAATTTGGTGGTGTCAACATCAATGTCTGAGGCATAACCTAGTAAATATTAGCACTCGGATTCAAATCCAGGGCACATAATTTGGGATTATCTACTTCTAGCCACCATCCTATAAGGCTTTCTATGATGCAATAGGGCATCTGAGACATGGGTAGTCATGTGTCTGTAATTAGGGAAAATCAAGGAAGAACATCTTTTGGAGAACAAGGTTACTGGAGAAAAATGTGTCCAGATACACATTTGATCAACACTTTACACATAAAATGTTGGATAGAATTGTGCTGATTTTGAATAGTGCCCCTTCTGACTTGGTGAGTCACAGGAATAATTGTAGAAACCAAATATTAGAAATAAACAGATCATAAAGTTTCACATTAAATCTTATGTTGAACTAGAATTTCTGAATTGTCTTACTTTTTTGTTTTATTCTTAGACAGCCAGGACCAACCTATGTTATCATGTCAATTCTTCCTGTCTGCTTCTTCAGTGTTTATTCATGTCAGTAATTGTTGAATACTTAGAATCTTTGCCTTTACAGATGAAAAAAAAAATGCATCCTATAGTTCCAGAGGATAACCAATAAAAACTTGTGTATTAGAAAAGAAATACAATGAAGAAAAAAATAATTTTTAACACCTACTATAAGTCATTTTACACATTGTCTTTTACATTCAACCAAAAACCTTGAAAATAAGTCCCAGGTGTCAAGGAAAATCTAATGTACAAAAGTACAAAATAATAAAAAAGGCATTAGTATAGGGAATGCGAGGGTGAGAAGGTAAATGCTGAATGTAAAAGGATTAAGGCAGCAGCCAGTCTCAAGTTTTCAAATTGAACAACTGGTTTTCCAGCATGGGCAGGTCACTTTAAGAGTTCTATGATTACCAGTTAGAGAGTCTTACTCAGGCCGGAAGCAGCAGACACAGTCCCAACCCAAGAAGGGATGCCCAAATAGTACCCAGCAGCAGAAGTAATAGCAGAGGTAATACCACTCTGCCTACTTGTGCATAGCTGAGCGTTATAATGAACACATTTTGCTAAAATATCTTCAAGTAATTGGAGGTATTTTCAGGAAAGAAGCTCAGTAGATGCTGCATGAGCATCACAGAGCATCTTGCCCTGTGCCTGCTTGTTCTCCATACATAGCCTGAGTCGCTAAGCTCAGACACTCTTATCCATGAGCATGACCTTCCTGCTGAGATTTAAAATAGAAAGAAAAGCACTCAGTAAAGGTTTCAGCTTTATCAGTCATACTTTGGAAAGCTAGCCAACATGTATACCCATTATCCGTCTGAGCAAAAGGCTTTACAGCTTTTAGACATTAAATGACTCACTCTGCAAAGCTCTTTCCAGACTAATGGTGGCTCTAATTTCTCTATTAGGCGGACCAGAATATTAGGGAGGCAAATCTTTGCTATTATGCTCCCAGAGAATGAACTCCCCCAAAGCACAGCTGAGTATAATAGCTGACAAAACCTTGAAAAGCACAAGGTTAAAATTGTGTTTATCTGCACCATGCCATCTGTATCCCCTAACAGCTTGAATAGGAAGGATTTGTTCCTAAAGCATTATTATTTTTACTAAAAATTGTCCTTGTTTCTCACTACCCTGAGGAAATAAATGGCATTGTAAAAATGAGACTGCATTTATTATAACCTAACCTATGGACCACTTTTTCAAAAGTAATTTGGTCATTTGACATCATACACCTCCCAGTGAGAATAAATAGAAATAATGTTTTTTGTTCTCTTCAAGTTCAACTTGCCCTTCATGTCAGCTTTCTTTTCACACCCTTTTTTATCCAGTTATCCCTATCATCATTTCTTTATATTAAATGAAACTCTTCCCAAGATATTCCTGAACTTATCTGCCAAATTTAATATTTTACTGCTTTATTAATATATGATGCTAGGTGCCAGTATGGTGTTCCTTGAGAGGTATTAACTAGAAGAGGGTCATGGGGGACCTTTGGGTACAGGGAATAGTATTTTGGGAGTTGGTGCTAATTTTGTAGCTGTGTTTAATGGCGTGAAAATTCACAAGGCTCCAAACTTAGGATTTGTTTACCTTTTGTCTGCAAATGTTACATTTCAGTAAAATTTAC
Organism: Spilogale gracilis; assembly: GCA_004023965.1. Classification (NCBI taxonomy): domain Eukaryota; kingdom Metazoa; phylum Chordata; class Mammalia; order Carnivora; family Mephitidae; genus Spilogale; species Spilogale gracilis. Next base: position 64,516 of record PITA01006966.1, on the reverse strand, counting down.
CAAGAAAAGATGACCTATTTAATAAAGTTCAGTAACATCCAGGACATTGGTTCAATAAAATACAATGGCATTTGGCAAGAAGTAAGTTTTCTGAGGAAGGCGGAACTAGTCAAACACTTCTAAATTGCCCTTTTATATAAACTATCAAGGCACCACATCTTAATTATCTCCAACTAAATAAACACAGGTAAGAAAAATTATTTGAAACTATAATTTTTACTTCTCAAAATAAACTCTTATTTTGAGACTCTGGATGCAGCAAGTACACACTAGCAGCTAGAGTTCTACTCAGTTATGATGGGGCAAATGCAAAACCTTTACATGCCCGCAAATGCTCACATATTCTTTTTTTCTTTTAAGATTTTATTTATTTATTTGTCTCAGAGAGAGCGAGCACAAGCAGGGGAGCTGCAAGCTGCAAGGAGAAGCAGGCTCCCCACTGAGCAAGGAGCCCTGTGCAGGGCTTGATCCCAGGACCCTGGGATTATAACCAAAGCCAAAGGTGCTTAACTGAGTCACCCAGGAGACCCAAATGCTCACATATTCTCTAAAAAAAAAAAAAAAAAGGTAAAAGTACTACACTAATATGTACCTAGGTTGGCTATGGAACATCTCTGCTATGACCAGAGTTTGTTACGTATAAAAAATTTAGATATAGGCATGAGAAACTGAAAGACATAATCCCAATATGCTTTTACCTTGACTGAGGAAGACTGCTTTCAACCCTAGAATGCTGTTTGAAAATCAAGAGATTCTTTCTTTATTAAGTACACATATGGCATTATTAAAAATGAATTAAATTATCCCAAATTATCTAGTCCACTCTTTCCTTAACATGACCGATATCTAAAGGCGGTAAGGGGGGTGCCTGAGTGGCTCAGTTGGTGAAGCGGCTGTCTTGGGCTCAGGTCAAGATTTCAGGTTGCTTGGATCAAGTCCCACATCGGGCTCCCTGCTCAGCGGAGAGCCTGCTTTTCCTTCTCCCTCTGCTTGCCACTCTGCCTACTTGTGCTCTCTATCTCTGTGTCATATAAATAAGTAAAATATTTAAAAAATAATAATAAAGGAAATAAGGAAGAAGCTATGGAACGCATAGTAAGAAGAAGAGTTTCAGAGGAAACTATGGAAGTTAGAAGAAACTTGCTTAGATTATCAGACATTCTAAATTTCTCTTAGCAATTCACAAGGAGGAAGAAACTTCCCCAAATCAAGAATTTGTCCCCTCTGGAGGCCCCTGGGTGGTTCAGTCGGTTGATCATCTGTCTTAGGCTCAGGTCGCCATCTATGAGTTCTGGGATTGAGCCCCTTGTTGGGCTCCTGCTCAGTGCGGAGTCTACTCCTCTCCTGCCCTCTGCCTCTGCCCTCCCTTTCAAGTCGTACACTCTCTTTCCTGCTCTGCTCTCTCTCAAATAAAATCTTAAAAAAAAAAAAAAATTGTCCACTCATACTTACCTGGCAAGGGAGATACCATGATCACAAAGGTGGTTTTCCCAGGGCAAGGCTTATCCATTGCACTCCAGATGTGCTGACCCCTGCAATTTCCCCAAATGTGGGAAACTCGATTGCATAATTTGTGGTAGTGGGGGACTTCGTTAGCACTTTCCCCTGATTTAAAAAAAAAAAAATGTCCACTCAAAGATATTTTATAGGTGAACAATCTCCCTGACAGGGCAAGATTACATAATTGTTAACTAAGGGATCATTTGAAGATTGGGTACATGGGAATGTTGTATTAGCTATAAAGCTAGACTAGGTAAATAGATGATTATTATCAGTAAAGCAATGGGTCTAAGAGAAAGATTGAAACAAATAAGATAATATGATAAAAAGTTCCAAATTAGCTTGCTTCTCATTGAAGGAGCAAATGAAATTTATGAACAACTTAATCATAATATACTGAAAAATTCTTAATATAAAATAAATAACTAATTATAAAAGTTCAAGTCAAGGAAAATAAACACTGAAGAACTAACCTTCCAGTATTCGCACTGCTCCTGAGAACATGGTAAAATTGGATTCGCTTGTCTGCCATAGTCATGAGAAGAGCCCTTCTCCTTTCCTCTTTGCTCATGTGCCAACTCATGCTATAAATAAATAAAAGATAAACTTTATTTTTAATTAACAGATTTTCATGTTCATGATTACTGCAAAATAATCTAGGCTACACTTAGTCATATACATAACCAAAGGTAAACAATAATGTCTAATGTTCATGGGACAAGAATCAGAGGTTTCATAGGCACAATGTAATAGTCATAAATGTAATTTGAAATGAAATGAAAAATAAAGACATCATTAACAAAAATGTTCAAAGTGTAAGGGGAAGGTGAGATGCTTCTGTATGACTGTGCATTTATACTGACAAATGAAAGGCCTACAGTTGTTCACATCTCCCAATGTCCACGGATACATGAACAATAACCTCTCCCATTGACTCTGGTCTTAACTTCAAAATGAATTTTAGTCAAAAACGCTGTTGCAAATGTGAAACAGACATATGAAAATGCTTGCATATTTGAGCTTATTTTTTTGTAATTGCTCTTGAAAACCTGTTGCCGTGTGAATGAACTAGGATAGCCTGGTGCTTGATGAGGAACACGTGCTCCCAGGCCTTGCCCCTGACACAACCAACAAGCACCCTGACCGCCAGGCTCTAGAGGGAGGCCACCCAAGACCAGGGTCAGCTAGGCCCAGTCAATCCCAGAAAATCTAAGCTCTACAAAAGCATGAGCTAAATAAATGATTGTTACTTTAAGCCAACTGAGTTTGAAGGATAATTGGTTACATAGGAAAAACTAAGCATTTCAAATACTGGTAGCAAAGTGCCATAGCATTCAACATGCATTCTGCATTTGCTCAACGACAGTTACCACATCTGCAGGTGTCAGAAATGAGCGAAAAACTTCAGGCTGTTAGAATTCCATGCAGTATTTAAGTGCACTTACTTTGCCAGAGTATAGGCTCTCCTCTTGTTCTCTTGCTTAATCCTGGGCAAGCTTTAGGGGAAAATTTGGTCTGCTGTCAGTGCAACTGCTGTGTATATTGACCCACTGTTGTCATGTCAGGCAGCACAGCTAGTGAGGTATTGAATGTTCTGAGGCTAGTCTAGACAATGGTTTAGTTCCTTTTTTGAGCTTTTTTTTTTTTTTTTTTTTTTGCTTTTTTACTTAATGATTCCAAGTATAAATAAAGCTTTTAGTAATTCTGTTATACACACAGGTCATTATAGATATTGGTAGCAAAGCACCATTGGGGTGGTTTGTTACATGGGTAAAGAAATTCTCAACATATATGGGGAAGAGAAAATAAAGAGGCTTAAGGAAATTCAATATAAAATTAGAGATATTACAATGTTATTTAATATATATTATAAACTGTAATTTTATGCAATTATATACATAATGTATAATATAAACTAACAAGAGAATATACTATCATAACTATATAATTATAATATAATAATTATTTATAATATGGAATAGAGAATAATATAATACTATTAAAAGTAATGATATAATCCATCCTAATTATTAAAAAGAGAAATTCTAAAAATTGTTTATTTGTGAGCAGTAGGAATGGGAAGGGGTTACAGTATAAAATAGTCTTCATTTTAGTAATTTTGTACCATTTGAATATTTAGTTCCTTGAATGTGAAATTTTAATAAATTATATTAAATACAGAGGCATAAAGATAATACAATTTTCTTCCCCAATTTAATACAAAGAATATGCAATATTTGTTTGGAGTACAAGTAAATAATTTAACTACATGATTTAAAACATTATATATCAGAACAGAGATTTAACATGGGACAGAATGCAAAATCTGCATTAGTTTTTTTATCGTTTTATTGAGACCCAATTGAGACAGAATAGTTAAAGAGCATAATTTGATGTATTTAGACACATGAATACACCCAAGAAACTCTCACCACTATCCAGAAAATGAACATTTCAATCAACCTAAATGTTTCATTGTGTATACTTGTAATCAATCCCACCATTCCAGACCACCTACAGGCAGTCACTGATCTGCTCTCTGTGACTATGGAGTAGTTTGCGTTTCTAGAATTTTATATAAATGGAATCATAGAATATGTACTCTTTTTTTAATGTAGTTTTTTTTTCACTCGTCACATTATTTTCATGTTTAGCCATGTTGTCGCATATACCAACAGTTTTTTTACTTTTAATTTAGTATTTCATTGTATGGGTTAGTCAATGTGAAATCCATTAGTGGCCTTGCCAGGGGCAGTCTTCGGGTGAATAGAGCCCACACACATACAGTGGATGAGAATTATGTAAAGGAAGATGATATATTGAAAATATATATATACAAATATATATAGTCTAAAGAACTTTTGTTCTGAAAAGAACATAAAAACTGCATTGCAGGGATGAACCAATTACGTAGTATTTGAGCTTATGTTTATTTTTTGGTTTGTTGGTTAATTGTTTTGCTTGCTTTGTAAACTGGGAGGTGTCAGAGCATGATTGTAACCTGGAATGCAAGTTCCAGAAGGAAGCAAGATACCCGAAGACATCAGTATAGAGGGTCACGGCGGAAAATTGATGAGAAAGCAAGACTGGCATTTAATAGAAGTAGTGGTATTTTTTTATTAATATAGATGGGAAGCTAAAGGAGTATGAGAATAAATGTACATGAGTGGAAGATAAGGAAAACAGTATATGTTTATTTCTCTATTCTAAAATAGAAAAGAATGAAATACAAATTTAGAGAGGGATGTTAAGGAAGGCAAAATAGGAGGTTTAAGAAGACAGAAGGTGAGAAATTGTTTTTACCTTCAGACTGAACTTACAGAGCTCTAAAATAAGCATTTCCTTTCCTGAACCTATTAGGATAAATTGTTCAAAATATTTGACAAGTAATAAAATAGAGAGATATTAACATTCAAATCAAAACTCTGCTACTAAATGCACAAATTTAGACAACTTGTATCCCCATTATCAGCCTCAACTTTTCCATCTATAAAACACAAATGACACATCAAAATGTGTATTCTAAAATTCCATGTTCCTTTATGAAAGTCAAAACCCCATGAGTAGTTTCGAACAAACAGAATCATCGATGCTTATGAAATTATTCCTACCAGTCTGAGCTCAAAAGTAAGGGAGTGCACTGCAGAAATCTGGAATCTGCAGACCTAACAATGGGAGTGATATGGTTGTGCTGCTGCGATCTCCTCATACTTGAAAGGAAGTGTTCTCTTAGCCTCTTTCACAGCAATGATTTCCTCCTACGGGTATTTGTTTTTCCTTTTTTCCCTTTCCTTTACTGAATATCCTGTATGAATGTGTTCCTTTTAGGAGATCAGTGGAGAATCTGGGTGTTGGGATAATTAGTAGAAGCACGCTATTTTCATTGGCTTCCTCCATATCTAGCTTTTCGCAGCCCCCATTGGATGCTGAACTGGCAGAAGGAGATTGCAGCTGTGGTCAGATCACCGGGAGACATCTGATCAGGTTCACACTGGCTGAGGGCACAGAAGGCCTCAGAGAGCAATGAGCACCAATGAGACTGTAAAGACCTATGAATCAAGAAATTGGTCCAAATCCTTCTTTTTCTTGCTGTTCAGCACAATTCCCTGTTTGCCACTCCACTGAAAGCCCCATCAGTTTGAGTAATGAGGCTAAAAACCAACACAAGATTAATTACTCTAAGCCAAGTGAGTTTTAGTCTGGAAGCAGCTTTAGATGGATTAACCTCCAATTTCATAATAGGTGGCACAGAGGAGTAGGGAACAAATGGAAAGTAATGCACAGAGAAGAAAACTTACACAGATATTTCCAGGTAATATAAAACACAAATGAAAATATTCATTTTGACTAATATAAAATATGGAATATTATCATTTGATAAGCTCGGTCTTCGAAAAGTCATGGGATCACAGAGCTTATTAGGTGATGGTGCCATACTCAAACCCAATTCTTCCATTTTACTTTAGTCCAGAGAATTAAGTGTCTTTGCTCACTAATCATATTTTAAAACAGAAATAGAAAATGCTCTGGGGTGAATTAGAAACTCCTTTTCTTTCACATGCAAGTTTTCCATAAGAAAATTCAGTAAATGTTTTCTAGAATTTGTAGACCAAATTGGGAAAGTTAGTAAGAATTACATAAACTGCTGAAAATAATTTTGAGGAGATAGTTTATAATATTTAATATTTTTATGGACAAATTATCTTTAATCAGGAAATTATTAATGAATAATTCCATGTCGGACTACTTTGACTACAAGCAGTTGTAAGTTTTAATGATCACTTAGTCTTCTGTGAACCTGTTAAACTCTACATCATTCTCTCTTTTTCCGATTCAAAATGAAAGAAAATTCTTCAAAGCAACTTGTCTTCTGTCTTACTAATTTTTGCACACCACACCACAGACCCTCCGGTGAATTCAGCCTACGCTGCTGAATTTTCAATTAAAGCTCTACCAAGCTAAATAAACCAGAGCCATTAAATACAATACATGGAAAGCGATGAGATTATTGCTCTTCGGGTTGTTTTTTCTCAACTCTAGGTAAAAGGTTTTAAGGGAAATTAAAGTAACCGTGACATCATTGCCTGTTTCAGTAAATAAGTTCACAATTTGCTCTTTATGCCAACAGCTTAAAAACAACTGCCAAAATAATACTACTAGCAGCAAAATGAGCAGTGATGACATTTTTGGTCTTGTTTGAGAATAATTCTTATATCTCCATTCAGTTTATTTCTTATATACATATATAACTAATTATTCATGGTATTGCTTAAAATCTTTACTTATAGTTTTAACAGCTATAACTGACATAAAACATATTTGCTTCAATTGTATGACATAGTGATTTGATATTTGTATGTATTCTGAAATGATCCCCACAATGAGTCTAGTTAATATTCATAACCTCACATAGTCAGTTTTTTTTCTTGTGATGAGAATTTTTACGATATACCCTCTTAGCAGCTTTATTCAAATATACAATATGGTATTAACTTTAGTCACCATGCTGCATATTACAACCCCAGAATTTATTTATCTTATAAGCAGAAGTCTGGACCTATGACCCCCTCTACCCTATTTGTTTTTATATGATAATGCTTAAACAGTGCTTACTATGTGCAGGCAATATGCTAAATCTTTTTACTAATATTAAATTATTTATTCCCACACCTTACTTGGAGTCCTCCAAGAAGCAGGCACCATGGTAGGATGAGATGACAAAGGTATTTATTGGGACAAATACCTGTGTTGGATAAAGGTGAGGAACTAGGAGTATAAAAGAAGTTTCAGACTCCAAAGTAGGCAAGGCATCTGGGGAAAGGATATGGAGAAGAAAGGATGATCAGGGGAAGAGTCTCAGACTACAGCAGAGTTCGCAGAAAGATTCTGCCCGTCAATGGAAATCCCTGAATCAAAGCAGCCAGTGAGTGAAGCCCCGAATCCTACAGAAGTGGGTGATGCCAAGACCCCTACCATGATCAGTCACAGACTGGGAGCATCCTGGAAGGCGGCTGGCTTCAGTACAAATGCTAGCATGGATGCAGAAGGTGGCATCCTGGGACAGTGGTCAACTTTGCATTTCCTTGCAGCTGTTTTTTTGTTTTGTTTTAACATATCATGTATTGTTTGCTTCAGGTGTACAAGTCTGTAAATCATTAGTCTTACACAATTCACAGCACTAAGCATCGCACATACCCTCCCCAACGTCCATAAACCAGTCACCCTATCTCTTCCCCCCCAACCCCCAGCAAACCTTAGTTTGTTTCCTGAGATTAAGAGTCTTTTATGGTTTGTCTCCCTCCCAATCCCATCTTGTTTCATTTTTTTACCTCCCTACCCCCCACAACCTCCCACCCTGGGTCTCAAATTCCTCCTATCAGAGAGATCATATGATAATTGTCTTTCTCTGATTGACTTATTTTGCTCAGCATAATACCCTCTAGTTCCATTCATGTTGTTGCAAATGGCAAAATTTGGGTTTTTTGATGGCTGTACAATATTCCTCTGTGTGTGTGTGTGTGTGTGTGTGTGTATGTGTGTGTGTACTGCATCTTCTTTATCCATTCATCTGTTGATGGACATCTAGGTTCTTTCCATAGTTTGGCTATTGTGGATATTGCTGCTATAAATATTCAGGTGCATGTTTGCAGCTGTTTTTTTTTTTTTAAAGATTTTATTTATTTATTTGACAGAGAGAAACACAGCCAGAGAGGGAACACAAGCAGAGGGACTGAGAGAGGGAGAAGCAGGCTTCCCACCGAGCAGGAAGCCCAATGTGGGGCTCGATCCCAGGTCTTCAGGATCATGACCTGAGCTGAAGGCAGTCGCTTAACCAACTGAGCCACCCAGGCGCCCCTGCAGCTGGTTTTAATGAAGGATATCTGAGCAGTACGACTCCATGCCTCTCACTCGTCACAACAACTCTCCGAGATATGCATCACTCCATTTTAATTATGAGAAAACAGAAATAGAGCTTAACTGAAGTACCCAAGGTCACATCTCAATTGTCCAATCACATACACAAATTTCCCTGTTTGTTATGTGATTGTTTCATACATTCTTTGACAAAATTCCACAGCTACTTATATCTTTTGGTTAGTTAAATAATTTATGATAAACTCAAAAGATAATTCTAAACTGTAGGTGCTAATATTTAGAATATTAACAGAACATTCAATTTCTATGTGATCTGCTTTTAAACTCCATAGTAGAAATTGCATGAAGCAACAAGGGACTGAAAAGTTTAAAAAATGAACAGAAATATTAGAAGCTGACTGCAATAGTAAACTAAATTCTAGGGAAAAAAAGCTCAGAGAGATTAAAATTCACTTTTTCATTGATTTTCATGCCCTCTTATACCAAAGCAATATGGACAACATTAGGTAAAGGAAGAATCAGATACTGTGAGGCCTTCTTTTCTCTGGTTGCTAAAATAAACAAATTGGGTCATCTTTTCAGGCCAATATCCTGTGATCTAAAAGTTTACTTTTATTTTTTCAAATTATAGCTTCTCAAAATCTATGAGTGCTCTTTGCAGTAGGAGCATAGTGACCAAGATGCTACACAAGGCAAGCATATAATCAAATAAGGCTCTAATCTCCCATTGAACATTTGTCTTAACTCTCTAGGTCTCCAGTTTCTCATCCATGCACAAGCGGAATTGGATTCTATCAGAAATGTGAAAAAAAGAGAGGGTCATCAGTTACCTGAGAAGTAGAAAAAAAAAAATCAGGTTCTCTGGCCCAAATACAGATAATCAATTTAATTAAATTAGAATGAGGACAGGGAATTTTCTAAAAATGCATTAGGATAGATTTGGTTTGGGAACCACTAAACTACATTAGCTTAGTTATAAAATTATTTAAAAAAAAAAACTCTCCTTACTTAATGCTAACATTTAAAACTCATTTACAACACAACTTACATTCAATTAAATTTACTATGATTTCTTTTCATCTATCTCATGTGATCAGGAAGAGTATCAAAATATATTGTGATTGGTTTTTAGCCAAGTATCACCTAAATATAACGTTCTAATGCATAATGTAAATTAGAAACATAACCCATCTGCTTAGTAGGATAATAAAATCTTTTGTATCAAAACTTAAAAATGTACACATACTATCTACAATGCCATGTTAATCAATTATTGATATAAACGCTTGCCATTTATTTGAGATAAAATTTCCCATGACTGGAGTGCAAAATTCTTTTCAAGTGGGCATTCTTTGTGTATCTGGAAGTCCAGCCTTCCCCAGTACATTCTAAAATTTAAGTTGAATGATGTTTTTAATTTCATTTTCTCTATTTTCATATATCAGCGGTAGATTACCGCTTCATGTTACAATTACTCACGGTGCTTATCTATAAATGAAATTCAAAAACATGATGTGAACATAATGTGCTACCAGCACAAGCAGGCACCGCTGCTCCTGCTCCTATCACACCTTATGTCAACGTGTTCATTTATAATAATAATAAAAAAATACACTGTCAAGGAAATAATTTGATTAAACCTTATCAGAGCAACTAACATCTCCTATTTGTGTGTAACATTCCAAATACTCAAAAATCGAACAAGCTCATCTGCATAGCAGGGAAGAACATTTCATGGCAACATTTTTCAACATACAGCAAGGAGACAATGAGCTGTGTTCTTTGTTTCCGTCTGCATGTGACATTGCAGGTGTGCAGCAATGAAAACGTTGTGGTGTTTTGTTTTGTTTTGTTTTTTTAAGATTTTATTTATTTGTTTGACAGAGCCAAACACAGTTAGAGAGGGAACACAAGCAGGGGGAGTAACAGAGGCAGCAGGAAGCCGGATGTGGGGCTTGAACCAGAGACTCAGGGATCATGACCTGAGTCCAAGGCAGCCCAGGTGCCCCTTGGTGTTGTCTTGATGTTGTGGTTTTGAAACTCACCCAATCACTGTTTAAAGCCTCAGGAGTAGTTGCATTGGATAGCTTAAGTGTATTATGTAACTTAAACTTGCTACGCACTGCTTCCACTACCAGCTCCCTCCCAAATAGTAACACTTAGATATTATTGTACTCAGAGTTTATTAATCTTTTATACAAAGACCATTAGAAACATTGTTATGGGGTGCCTGGGTGGCACAGTTGGTTAAGGTTTACCTTGGGCTCATGTCATTATCCCAGGATCCTGGGATCTTTCTCTGAGCCCCTGCTTAATGCTCTCTCTTCCTCTCTCTCATGCTCTCTCTGATAAATAAATAAAGTCTTTAAAAAATTGTAATTGTGCTAATTAACTACATGCTCGACTCAACTCTGAAATCAGGAAAAGCTACAGAGTGAATGGAAGATGAAAGACCTGAAGGTACAAGAGTTATATCATCCTTTTAAGAATCATAAGAAAATATTCTTAAAACCACATTTGAATTTTGCAGTATGTAATTAAAAGAATAATTCATGATCCCTGCAATAAATCAAACAGTACAGACATGTAGAAATAAAAAAGTATTTTCTTTATCATCTTTATCCCATTTTTTTATTATCTTTATTCCATTCCAATTCCATTTCTCTGGAGGAATCAATATTAACTGCTAAGTGTGCACTCTGCCACACCTTTTCCTTACACTGTTTATGTGTACATGTAGAGATTTTGAGCTTTCCATGTTTAACACAAATTGCACACTGTCTAGTAACTTACCTTTTTCCTCACTTGCTTTTTTTCCCCTCCTCACTTAACTTCTCCCTTTCCTGACCAGCTCATGCCCTCACACTCTCTTCTCTCTCCCTAACTCCCTTCTTCCTTCCTTCCTTCCTCCCTCCCTTTCTCATTCTTTTCTTTTTTTCTTTTCTCTTTCTTTTTTCCTTTTCTCTTTTCTTTTCTTTCTTTTTCTTTCTTTTCTTTTCTTTCTTTTCTTTCTCTCTCTCTTCTCTCTCTTTCTCCTTCCTTTAATCATTCTATGACTGTGCATGGGAGGCCTATTTGAGCTCTATCAGGAACCTGAAAACAATCTAGATTTTCCAAGCATGGAGAAACTAGAAGAGCAGAGTTCAAAATAGAAACTGCTTTTGTTTTTCAGGAGATCTGCAGTGCAAGGGGCTTGTTGCCTGCAGGATTGGGGGGGAGTTCCCATAGAGTCCACTACAAATCTACAAATCTATTCTGGATCCTTGGATCTGCCCATTATTTTCTTTCCAAAAGTTGTGTAATAGTCTCTCATTGGTAGCATCTAACCCAGATTTCTGCTGGCAAGAGAGCCTGATAGAACAGATCACAGTTTCATCCTTTGAGAGGCAAAGGAGAGTGCTGAAGTGAGAGGAACAATGTTGGCATAGCTATAGACAACCCAGTAAAAGATTTAACATTTTTGAGACTTCGTATAACTGTAGTTTTTTTACAACACAAGAGATTAAAAAAATGGCTAAGGATAGGTTTATGTTGGAAATCTCCCCTCCCTTCTCCCTTAGTCTCTCTCTCAGTCTCTCTTTATCTCATGCTTGCTCTCACTTTCTCTTTATATGATTTTTCAATCTCCATTTTTTTTTTTAATTTCATAAGTATAAACTTCTTGGTAGATATTTGGGGGGATTATTTGTTTTAATTCTTTGGACTAGGGACTAAGTGGACCTTGTAATATGAAAACTAATGCTTTTCAATTTTAATAAATTTCCTTATATATTTTTCTTTGAGAATCTCCCAACAGCATTTCTGTGTGACTTTCAGAAGCTTCTGTTAATTGGATATATGCCTTACTCTATTGATATCTACTATTTTCTTTTTTTTTTTTTTACATTTTAGTTCTATTTTCTGGAAGACATTTCTCAATTTTTATCTTCTAGCCTGTCTTTGAGTGGTTTTTTTTTAATTTATAAAATTTTGTACTTTAAAAATTTCCTTTTATATTACTTTTTTTCCCCATAGGTGGATTATCTTCCATCAGATGTCTTCTTAGGCAATGAAGCTACTTTGCATACATGCCAGCACTAAAGGTGGCCAGAGGTTGGGAAGAACTGGACATCTTTGACAACAGGGCTGACGGAGCAGTCCTGCTACTGCAGGACAAGCATATCTTGTTGATGTCACTGCCATTTCTAGTCACTTCTATAGGTTATAAGTAAAAAGAAAGGTAAAAGGTGATTTTCTAGGAGCTTCTACTACCAGTTCTTCCCTATGTCTCTTTGACTAGATCATGGTCACAATGCTATAATTATTTACAAAGGAATCTGGAAAAAGAGTGTGTGTGTGTGTGTGTGTGTGTGTGTGTGTACACTTTATACCCCAATAATTTAGGTTTCTGTTTCTTTCTAAGTAACTCTAATCCTTATGGTCCATCTCTTTGGCAAGCTATCAATCAGGTGTTAACTGATTCCCATATATTAAAAGATTCAATCTCTTCACAAGGGACAGACCCCAAATTTCACCCAGTTACCAAACCAGCCCAAAGCCCAAGATGTTTGCTTCCTGTATCTGTATCAAGATGGTAGCTGATACCTCATAGTTCACTAACTTGAAGTTAATAGGTGCATCCTCTGTCCTCAATAATAATGAATGTATAATGGTGAGGAAAGAATCATTTATCTGTAAAAAAAAAAAAAAAATCCCATTTAGAAGGCACACAAAGAAATTGCTAGTGCATAGTTCTCCCAGATACGACTGTGCAAGCATAACATAAACTCCTTTCCTGAGGCCGGCTCTGGCTCTGCTCCCTGGGAGGTATTTCTTTATCTCACATTCACTGGGCTACAACTAAAGTGGACAAAGGGAAGGATATCCAGAATTCCTAAAGGATATTAACAGCTGACTTTTGGTCTGATGGTATATACTCAAGAGCCCTGAAATTATTTTAAGGTACTTATAGCCACAGGCTACTGTAAGTTGAGAATGGGATTTCTTTCACAAAGGAAATAGCAATAATAATAAAATATTAATTCTCTCATTCACAAAAATAATAGATTTCAAAAATTCCCATATACAGTAATATCAGGGGTTACAATTTCTAGTATATACCACCCTCGTGAGAGATCTAGTATCCTTGTAAGAGATTTAGGATATTTTGGAACACACTATTTTTTAAGGATCTAAGAAAACATAATAAAGTACAAAATATTTGATGCCACAAAATCCAGTTTGTCTCTACATCTATATTTACTAGATATTTGGCTTTGAACAAGAAACAGACATTCCTTAACTTAGCTGTGTCTTCTTTAAAATGATATTAAGCTCTATTAGGAACAAATGAGATAATATGAAGGAAAGTGTTGTGTGGATTATAAAATAGCCCATTATATTAGGTATTATTGTTATGACAGCAATCACTGAAAAGCACCTACTATAATAGAAAATTTTCTTTATATCAAGTATGTCATAAAAGAAAAAAATTATATAATGTGCTGAGCATGTTATCAAGTATTGTATATTGCTCAAGGGACATTTCTAGGAGAACCTGGCATTGCTATTCTCTCAGTGTCAAATGCATCACTGTGGCTGTATTATAGAGCATCATTATTTGGGACATCTTTCACAAATTTCACATATAATGAATACATTTAATTTTCTTTTTTGAAGCAAAATAGGGAGTGTGGGTTCTTATGATTGAAAAGGATTATAATTTATTGTAGAAATAAATTCTTATCAAGGGCTATTTGCCCTTGTTTCAACAAGCCTTTATTAAAAGCCCACCTCAACTATATTTCTTAATGGCTGACGAACTATGCAAAAACATACTGAACACTAGAAAAAATCTGGGGCTAGTCACAATGTGCAAATATAGATGTATCAGTCTACACTTCCTATTGTGCAGTTGGAATTTTTTTCCTAGTGCTCCTGGAATGACTCCATTATAGTCTGTCTTATACACATATCTACGGCTCCAGCCCAGGGCAATCTTGTCATTGTCAAGAACCAGTATCAAAACACTGGCATCAGATCAGTAAAATGTAGACAACAGCTACGTTTTAACCACTCAGACAAAGAATGCTGGATTAGCTACACAGATATTACTTTTGTGTACAGAAAATTATTTAAACAGAGTGAATGACTCATTTTCATATAACCCAAGCAAATTTTTAAAATTTAATTTTTAGGAGTTTGCATATGTAAACATGACATATATGTGGTGACATATAGAGTGTATATGGATGTATCATTATATATATGAGCATATATGCGCATACATTTGCACACATATACATACACATATGTATACATACATGTATACACACATTTGCACATGTGTACATATGCATATTATACATAACATATATTTATATATGATTATCATATTTTTGCATGGACAATCTATCTCTGTCCTACCTTCATCTAACCTATATATATGAAAAATAAGGATTATTACTGTTTTTAGCCTTTATTTTCTTGATGTAGACTACGTTTACCCAGCGACAAAGGATATATGACCTAATACTCTATTACGTAAAAAGTAACATACCATAACACTCTTTTGCACCTTCATTTAAAAGGTGTATGCATACTTACACATATTAATACACACATTCTTCACACTTTTATAAAGGTACATATTTTTCATACGTTTATACAGGTACATAAATTCTACTTTATAATGATCCATAATTTAAGTAGCCCCTTCCTAATAGACAATAGCATATTAAATATCATTTAATGTTTAAAAATTACTCCAAAGGAAATGTTCAACATATTATTTCCTAAGACTGCAAGTAAACATGCAGGTCAACCTAGACAACCTAGAAACCTAGGTTTCTCCTAGGACAACGTAGAAGAAATGGAAAATTCCTAGAAAAATGCAACATAGCAAAACTGAATCAGGAAGAAATAGAACATGTGAATAACAAATGCCAAGTAAAGAGATTGAATTAGTATTCAAAACCTCCCAAAGAAACAAAGCCCAGGACCGGATGGCTTCACTGGTAAATTTTACTAAACAACTGAAGAAGAATTAATGTCAATCCTTCATAAATTCTTCCAAAACTTGATGAAGAGGAAACACTCTTAATTTCATTTCATGAGGCAAGAATTACTTTAATATTAAATCCGGGGGGTGGGGGTGGAATGCAGGGGCGCCTGGGTGGCTCAGTTGGTTAAGCGACTGCCTTCGGCTCAGGTCATAATCCCAGAGACCAAGGATCGAGTCCCACATCAGGCTTCCTGCTCGGAGGGAAGCCTGCTTCTCCCTCTCTCACTCCCCCTATTTGTGTTCCCTCTCTGGTTGCGTTTCTCTCTATCAAATAAATAAAATCTTAAAAAAATATATTAAATCCAGATAAGAACAATGTAAAAAAACAGAAAAAAACAACTACGGGTCAATATCCCTAATGGATATAGTTACAAAAATTCTCAACAGGATACTAGCAAATCTAATTCAGCAGCATTTTAAAAGGATTATATTCTATGATCAAGGAAAATTCAACTTTGGAATGCAAAGATGTTTCTACATACCCAAATCAATAAATGTGATATGTCACATTAATAGAATAAAAGGTAAAAGTCACATGATCATCTCAATAAATGAGAAAAAGTATTCGATAAAATTAAAAATCAATTTATGATAAAGTCTCAACAAATTAGGTGTAGAATGAATGCAACTAAACATAATAAAGGCCATATGTGACAAGTCAATAGCTAACATCACATTCAGTCATTATAGATTTAAACCTTGGGGTGCCTAGGATCAAGCCCTGCATCTGACTCCCTGCTCCAGGAGAAGCCTGCTTCTCCCTCTCCCTCTGCCTGCTGCTCCCTCTGCTTGTATTCTCTCTCCTTCTCTCTCTCTGTCAAATAAATAAATAAAATCTTTTTTTTTTTTAAGCCTTAAACCTTTTCCTCTTAGATAAGAATTCCCATTCATACCGCTTTCACTCAGCATAGCACTGTAACTTCTAGCCAGAGCAACAGGCAAGAAAAACAAAATTGGAAAGGAAAAAGTATCCTTATTTGTTGACAACATGAATTTATATGTAGGAACTCCTAAAAACTCCACTAAAAATTATCTGATTTAAGCAACAGATTCAATGAAATTTTAGGATAAAGAATCAACATACAGGGGCACCTGGGTGGCTCAGTTGGTTGGGCGACTGCCTTCGGCTCAGGTCATGATCCTGGAGACCCGGGATCGAGTCCCACATCGGGCTCCCAGCTCGGCGGGAAGCCTGCTTCTCCCTCTCACTCCCCCTGCTTGTGTTTCCTCTCTGGTTGTGTTTCTGTCAAATAAATAAAATCTTAAAAAAAAAAAAAAAGAATCAACATACAAAAAGCAATAAGGTTTCTATACACTAACAATGAACTATCAGAAAAAGGTAAAGAAAACAATCCTTTTTATAATGGCATAAAAAGTAATAATATGGGGGCACCTGGGTGGCTCAGTTGTTAAGTGTCTGCCTTCAGCTCAGGTCATGATCCTAGAATCTGGGGTTCAAGCCTCACATCAGGCTCCCTGCTCAGCAGGAAGCCTGCTTCTTCTTCTCTCATTCCCCCTGCTTGTGTTCCCTCTTTAGCTGTGTTTCTCTCTGTCAAATAAATAAATAAAAACTTTAAAAAGAAAGTAATAAAATACTTAGAAATAAATTTAACTAAAAAGGCGAGAGATGCCTACAACGAAAACTGTAAGACACTGACAAAAGATATTGAAGAAGATAAAAATCAGTGGAAAGATATGCTGTGTTCATAAACTTGAAGAATTAATATTGTTTAAAACCCTGTACTACATGAAGCCATCTTTAGATTCAATGCAATCTCTATCAAGATTCCAATGGGATACTTTACAGAAAAAAAAAATTCTAAAATTTGTATAGATCCACGAAAGATCTCAAATAGCCAAAGTAAACTTAAAAAAGAAGAACAAAGTTGGAGGCATCACACATCTTGATTTTAAACTATATTACAAAGTTAGGAGTCAAAATACTATAATGTGGCATAAAAATAGAACATAGACCAACAGAACAGAGTTCAGAGCCAGAAATAAACCCATGCATATATGATCAACTAACATTTAATAAGCAAACCCACAGTACCCAAAGGAGAAAAGACAGTTTCTTCAATAAATAGTGCTGTAAAGACTGGATGTCACATGCAAAAGAATGAAATTGGACACCTTTCTTGTATTAATCACAAAAATGAATTCAAAGTACATTAAAGACTGAAATGTAGAATTAGAAAATAAAATTCATAGAAGAAAACATAGGAAAAAGCTTCTTAATATGGGTCTTGGCAATGATTTTATACGTATCATCAGAATCACAAGCAACAAAATAAAAAAGAAACAGGTGAGACTATATCAAACTAGAAAGCTACTGCATGGCAAAAAAAATGATCAACAAAATGAAAGGCAACTTACAGAATAGAAGAAAATATTTGTGAACAACACATGTGATAAGGGGGTAATATCCAAAATATATAAGGAACTCATATGACTCAATAAAAAATAATATTAATAGTAATCATAATAATTAAAATAAAAAAATGGGGAAAAGACCTGAACAGACATTTTTCTGAAGAAGACAGATGGCCAACCGGTACATGACAACATGCTCAATATCACTCATCATTAGAGGAATGCATGCAATAGCACCTCACACCTGTCTGAATAATGAGATATCACCTCACACCTGTCTGAATGTCTATTACCAAAAAGACAAGAGATAACAAATGTTGATGTTGAAGAGGATGTGGTGAACAGGGCATTCTGTGCACTATTGCTGGGAATGTAACTGGTATAGCCACTGTAGAAAACAATATGGCTGTCCCTTGAAAAATTAAAAATAGAAATACCGTATAATCCAGCAATCCCAGTTCTTGACATATATCTAGAGGAAACGAAATTATTATCCCCAAAGCTATTTGCACTCCCAAATTCATTGCAGCATTATATACAATAGCTAAGACACGGAAACAACTTAAATGTCTATTGGTGGATGAATGGATAAAGAAAATGAAATATGTTATTCATTCATAAAGAGAAGAAAATCCATTTTTTTAAAAAAAATTTGTTGTCTTTTTAATAATGCAAGATTTCTCAAACAAGGGTTTGAGTTTATATTATTTTATTATTATTATTATTTTAGCTTTCGGTTTAGAATTTAGTGATTCATCACTTATATACAATACTCAGTGTTCATCATGAGGGTCCGCCTTAATACACATCACTCATTTAACTTATCTTCCCGCCTACTTCCCCCACCCAGCAACCCTCAGAAGATATTTGCAAACGACATATCTGATAAAGCGTTACTATCTACTATATATAAAGAATTTATCAAAGTCAACACCCAAAAAATACCTAATCCAGTTTAAAAAAATGGGCAGAAGACATGAATAGACATTTTCCAAAGACATACAGATGGCTGGCTAACAGACCCAGGAAAAGATGTTCAACATCACTCATCATCAGGGAAAAACAAATCAAAACTACAGTAAGATATCACTTCACATCTGTCAGAATGGCTAACATTAACAACATAGGAAAGAGAAGGAAATCCTGCCATTTGTGACAACATGGATGGAACATGAGGGCATTATGCTAAGTGAAGTAAGTCAGAGACAAAAATGTACGATCTCACTTTTTATGTGGATTCCTAAAAAACAAAAACAAAACTCATAAAAACTGAAATTAGATTTGCCAGATTTGTAGAGAGTGGGGGAATGAGAAAAATGTGTGAAGATGGTCAAAAAATACAAAATTCAGGTTACAATTCCTGAGGATGTAATGCACAGTTTGGTGACTCTAAGTTGACAATATTGATTCTATATTCAAAAGTTGTTAGGAGAGTAAATCTTAAAACTTTTCATCACAAGAAAAAAAATGTAACTATGTGAGGCGATGGAATGTTACCTAAACTTAGTGTGCTCATCATTTCAATATATATACATACACACATATACATATATATAATCATCATGTTATGAATCTAAAAGTAATACAGTGTTATATACCCATTATATTTTGATAAAACTAGACAAAAGAAATAAAGTGAAATTAAAAATAAAAAATATACATATTCCCCATTTTGAGATTTTCAAAACATAGTTAATGGTATTGCAATTAAAAATAAAATATTTCCCAAATCCCTATGTAAAGAGGGCTATGCAAAGAAATAACCTCCATGCTGCAACTTCATCTTATATCTTCCATACCACCAGAAAATTCTCAAAAACCTTCTGAAATTTCACTGCATTTTAAAAATATTTTTTAAGTTTTTCATTCTAATTAGTTAATATACAGTATTATATCAGTTTCAGGTATATGATACAGTGATTAAACAATTCTATACATCACCTGGTGCTCATCATGATAAGTACACTCCTTAATCCCCATCTCTTATTTAACCCACCATGCCACCCACTTCCCCTCTGGTGACAATCAATTTGTTCTCTATAGTTAAGTGTCTGTTTCTTATTTTTTTTCTTTTTCTCTTTGCTCATTTGTTTCTTAAATTCCACATATGAGGGCAGTCATCTGGTATTTGTCTTTCTCTGATTGGCTTATTTTACTTAGCATTATACTCTCTAGTTCCAACCATGTCAGTACAAATGGCAAGACAATTCTTTTTGTGGTTGAATAATATTCCATTGTGTGTGTGTGTGTGTGCTTGTGTATATATACAAACATATATATACATCTTCCTCTTCCTCCTTCCTCTCTCTCTATATATATATACACACACATATAGATGGACATTTGTATTTGTATATATATTTATACATATATAGATGTGTTTATGTATTTATATATGTAAATGTTTATGCATATATAAATTATATATGTGTACCTTATGCAAATATGTATACCTATATCTATGTATAAAGAATGTATGTATATATATACCCCATCTCCTTTATCCACTCATCAATTGATGGACACTTTAGCTGCTTCTGTATCTTGGCTATTGTAAATAATGTAGCTATAAACATAGTGGTGCATCCATCCTTCTGAATTAGTGTTTTTGCATCCTTTGGGTAAATACCTAGTAGTGAAATTGCTGGATCATAGGGCAGTTCTATTTTTAACTTATTGAGGGAAATCCATTGTTTTTTGCAGTGGTTGCTCCTGTTTTCACTCCCACCAATAGTGCAAGACGGTTTCCCTTTCTCCACATCCTTGCCAATACCTCTTTCCTATGTTGTTGATTTTAGTCCTTCAGACAGGTGTGACACAATATCTCATGGTAGCCTTGATTTGCATTTCCCTGATAAATGATGATGAGCATCTTTCCATGTGCCTGTTGGCCATCTGGATGTCTTCTTTGGAGAAATGTCTGTTTATGTTTTTTGTACACTTTCAAATTACATTGTTTGGGTTTTTTGGTATTGAGTTCTATAAGTTCTTTATATATTTTATGTACTAAGCCTTTATTGGACATGTCATTTGCAATTATCTTCTGCTATTCCATAGGTTGCCTTTTAGTTCTATTGATTATTTCCTTTTTTATGCAGAAGTTTTGTATGTGTGTAGTTTAGTCTTTCTTTTTGTTTTTGATGTAGTATCAATGGTTTATTTTTGTTTTTGTTTCCCTTGCCTCAAGGGATCTATCTAGAAAAAAGTTGCTAGAGCCAATGTTAGAGAAGTTACTGCCCATGCTCTCTTCTAGGTTTTTATGGTTTCCAGTCTCACATTTAGGTCTTTCATACATTTTTGAATTTATTTTCATGTTTGGTGGAAGGAAGTGGTTGTTTCATTCTTTTGCATGTGTCTGTCCAGTTTTCTCAACACCACTTGTTGAAGACACTGTCTTTTTTTCCATTGGATATTCTTTCCCGCTTTGTGTAAGATTAATTGACCATATATTTGTGGGTTTATTTCTGAGTTTTCTATTCTGTTCCTTTGATCTATGTGTCTGTTTTTGTGCCAGGTACAATACTGTTTTGATTACTATAGTTTTGTAATATAACATGAAGTCTGGAATTGTGATGCCTCTATCTTTACTTTTCTTTTTCAAGATTGTTTTGGCTATTCAGGGTCTTTTTTGGTTCCACATAAATTTAGATTGTTCTAGTTCTATGAAAAATGCTATATATTTTTTTAATATTGAAAGGAAAATCTAATTCTAAAATCATTTTCCCATAAGTCTATGCATTATTAAAATAGCAAGAAATATATATAGCTTTGTTCTCATCAGCTCAGACCTCTATAATAGAATACCATAAACTGGATGGTTTATACACAAGCAAGAATTTAATTCTCATAGTTTTAGGGATGGAAAATCCATGATCAGGGTGCTGGCATGGTCAGGTTCTGGTGAGAGCCCTCTTCTGGGCTGCACACTGCCATTGCAAAAAGCAGAGAGTTTTCTAGTTTCTCTTACATAAAAGTACTAATCCCATTAATGAGGGCTCCACTCATATGACCTAATCACCTCCCAAAAGCTCTACCTCTAAATATTATCACATTGAGTATTATGTTTCAGCATATGAATTTTAGAGGAACACGATCATTTTATAGCAAACCAACAATTAAAATACCATTGCATTTGTTTTTTCAATACTTGAAATACACTCTTGAAATTTATTTAATCAATTAAAAATTGTTGATAAGACATAGAAACAGATTCACACTTCCTTAGGCATAGATAAAAAAAAGTAGAAAAAAACAGAGAGATACAAAAAACTATATTAAATGTCATTGGATAATTCACAGAATCATAAGGTAATTTAATACAATCAGATCTGCAAACATAGAGATTTTTTAGTTTTATAAACAGAAGTACTCATTTTCAAATTCTTTAAATTTAAATTGAGATTCTTATTCTAAAAAGAGAAAATCAGACTAGTTCAGATTTTATTTTCTTAATAACATGTCAGTTCTTCTCCTCATGAGTCCAGTGCTTTCAACAGCTAAAGTACTAGGAAAGAACATAATCACCATGAAAGAATGGTTACATCACCAAAAGGAAAGCAAGTGTTCCTGATGATTGTTAACATGTTTTCAGAAAACCTTTTAAGATAGTAATCTGTAATTAATAATTTTATTTATATATACATATATTCACATTTAGAAACATATTTCAGACATCAATGATTGTCATTTTGATTTATTTCTCAAAATGATGTTGTACAACTTTACCAAAAATAAGGAATTATAAAAACACATTTCAACTTTTGCTATTAGGAAGTAATTTCTTTTACATTTTTCAAGCAAATGAAAGGCAGCCACAAGATTAATTTCCCTACCTTTTCTTGGCATGCAAGAAAATCTTTGTGCTATCTTTTTAAATTTTTCATGACATATTTTTTATCTTAATCTCCTCTCAAATACATTTATCAGAGGCAATATAATTTAATATTTTCTATGAAGTAACACATGGTTGTTAACATACTTGGCAATATTATTATGAAACAAATGTTTCCCTGTTATGGGATTAGCTGATGGAAGCTTAGCATGATTCATAAGGATTGTTATGCTATTGACTGCAATGTCAAATGGTGATGTCCAAAGAGGAAGCTACAGAATTAATCACTACCAAAACACATATTTTTCGTATCACAATGAGACAGTGGAATTACATAGACACTCTTTATTACTTTTATACTATAACTAAAGAAGAAAGAACTGCTATCATTACTGGTTTTTCTAGAAATCCTGGCTTATCATGGAGAAAACTCTCCAAGATTATTTTTTTTTAATTCTTGATTTAAATACAATTAAGTTAATATTTGGTGAATTATTAGTTTCAGGGATAAAATTTAATGATTCATCAGTTGCATATAACACCCAGTGCTCATTACCTCATGTTCTACTTAATGCTCATCACCCAATTACCTTTTCCCCAAACCACCTCCCCTCCGGCAACTCTCGGTTTGTTTCCTAGAGTTCAGTGTCTCTTTCGGTTTGCCTCCCTCTCTGTTTTTAACTTATTTTATTTTTGCTTCCCTTCCCTATGTTCATCTGTTTTGTTTCTTAAATTCTACAAGTGAAATCATATCTTTTATTAAAATTTAAAATATAGGGTGCCTGGGTGGCTCAGTGGGTTAAAGCCTCTGTCTTCAGCTCAGGTCATGATCTCAGGGTCCTGGGATCTAGGTCCACATTGGGCTCCCTGCTCAGCAGGGAGCCTGTTTCCTCCTCTTTCTCTCTGCCTGCCTCTCTGCCTACTTGTGATCTCTCTTTCTGTCAAATAAATAAATAAAATCTTAAAAAAAAAGAACTTAAAATATAATGTCTACATTTCATAATATAATGTAATAGCCACTTAAAACTCATGTTCATCAAGTATATAAAACATCAACAGCCAAACTAATATGATGACATTTGTTTTTAGAAAACAAGATGGTATGAAAGTATAAATATATTGACATAATATGTGTATCTCAAATGTGACTCTAGAAATATATTAAAGAGCGATGGTTATAAAAAGCTTATTGAATAAAAACCCTCAGAGTGTCTTCTTATCAATTAATTGACTACTCTAATACATAGCTCTGTTTAGAAAGCATTACTAAAAGGTTAATGGTTATAAGCACAATGCAAACTATTTTATCATCATTTAATTGACCATTCTGAATACGCTATAAGATGCTGAGAATAAAATGGAGTAGAGACTATATTAAAAGCTTAAATTTTTAGTAAGCTTTATATAAAATAACTAATTAAATACATTAACTGCAAGGTTAATGCTGAGGCCCCAGTGTAAAACGTTGGAAATATAGCTTTAAATGTTCTAATTAAAAACCCTTTCAGTCAAAATTATTTCTTTAATAGAAAGTTTAATTTTATAGAGCAGTACAGGGAATAAAATTAGAATTCTGATTTCATACACATACACACACAGAGTCAGTCAGATATACATTATTAGGAACTCAAGCTTCCCATAACTCTATGCCATTTATACTTAGGCAACTTTATTGTGAAAATTAAACAACATGAACACAAAAATCATTTTCCCAAGAAAAATTTTGAGTGGGATAAATATTAAGTTTTACATTATGAAGCAACAATTTTTATGAAAGAATAAAATCAGGATTTAGTTCACTATTCTGACTTTAAAATGCAAAGACTTAATCCTTAAATATGTTATGACATTTCTGTATCTTAAGGTTTATTTATTAGCATTCTTGGCAGAAAGTGACTGGAGACTCTGCATTTTAATGCATTCAAACTACCTGAAGCCAAAGACAAAGGGCTATCTGTAATGAACCAATGACCACAATGTACTTCAGCCTCACAAATAACACAATTAGGTTCTTGAATGCCTTGAAACTCATCTTTTCTCTTCTCTGATGATCCCTTCACTTTAGCTCTAGACTAGCTCCCTCTAACTAGAAAGAAAACATGGCTTTTAACATTTCCTGAATTTTAGATTTTATAGTTCGAATAATATATAAGATGAATAACGTACTAGTATAGAAATCTCATAGAATGAATTCATTGCCCAGTATAAAGCCAATGGCCACCCACCATTCAGTCAATCCACTGGTTTTGCCTTGAGTGAAGCAGGGAGCATCTAACTCTTGCTAGGGAACAGATCATATTATACTAAAATTTGTAATTCCCACAATAATCATGTGTGAGAAGGAGATAATCCCTAATCACAGTAGAAGATATCCAACAACCAGAAGAAAATTGGGAAATGTGAATTAATCTGTTTCAGTTGCCCATTTAAGGAATTTTCTCTGGAAAATTCCTGACAAAAGTCCCCTTGACATGTTTGAATAATTCTTGTAATGAAGAATTTATTAATTTGTTAATTATTTCTTACAAAATGGAAGCAGGCTGACTTGAGTCCCAGTCATGAGTTTACTTCATGTTCCAAGTGTGACTTCTTTATTGCAGTCTGTCATGGATTCTGGTATGCAGAATAAGACCTGTAAGTCTCAGCTTTGTGTACTTGATAACCCTAACTTTTATATCATTATCATATTCACTAGTAATAAATATTTAAGTGTGGAACCAGGACAGACTCTTATCTTCTCACCATAGAACTTTATCAAGCTTAATATCAATCCACATTGGTTAAGTATATTTAATAATCTAGGGACTCCAGGGTGGCTCAGCCATTAAGCGTCTGCCTTTGGCTCAGGTCATGATCCCAGAATCCTGGGATAGAGGCCTGCATCAGGCTCCCTGTTGGGCGGGAAGACTGCTTCTCCCTCTCTTGCTACCCCTGCTTGTGTTCCCTCTCTAGCTGTGTTTCTCTCTGTCAAATAAATAAAATCTAAAAAAGAAAAAAAATAATCTGAAAGGCCACCTATTTTCTTTATATTGTAGCCCATATTTTTTCATCTTGTCCAAAACTTGTAATGAAAGACTTTATCAGGGCTTTTCTTTACCCAAGATTCATAAGAAAACTAATGTAATGTCAGTAAATCATGTCAATGCAGGCAGTCCCTTAGCATCTCAGGAATTCAGTTTTATTTTGTTTTGTTTTGTTTTAAGATAGTATATATTTATTTGAGAGGAGAGAGACAGAGTCAGGGTGGAGGGGGGTTGGTGAGAACAGAGGGTGAGAGAGAAGCAGACTCCCGACTGAGCAGGAAGCTGGCCCTGGGGTTCTAGTCCAGGACCCTGGAGATTATGACCTGAGTCAAAGGCAGACAGTTATGGACTCAGCCCAGCCTGGTGGTGTGTACCCATAGTCCCAGCTACCTGAGAGACTGAAGTAGGAGGATCACTAGAAGTCCAGGAGTTCTGGGCTGTCATGTGCTATGGAGATGGGGTGAACACACTAAGTTAGGTATCAGTATGGTGACCTCCAAGGAGTCGGGGACCACAAGGTTGCCGAAGGAGGGGAGAACCAGCCCAGGTCAGAAATGGAACAGATTCCTGTGCTGATCAGGAATTCAGTCTCAATAAGATTATTAGTGTATTGTTTGCCTAATAATCAGAATTGTGGTGAATATCACAGAACTCAAGCGTTAAAAGAAAGATAAGTGGTATTATGATTATGCAAATTCCATTTGTCTTAAATGAAAGAATTGCCAAAATAGTAAATAAGGCTAGTTTTTCCCAACTAGTGCTCACTGAATTCATGTTACATTCTAATAATCACTACCTCCCTCACCCCGCATCTCTTCCCACAATCTGTTTCATTCCTTCTGAATTCTTCAGCAAATTTATGATACTAAATATTGGATGATAATATTGTTTCCTTAGAAATGGTCTTATAAATAATACTGAAGTTCACAAGTTAGCCTTCAGAGATCTAATTATCTGAAATGTTGATATTTCTACCTTTGCCTTTACCTTTACTTTTGTTAGACACTGAGATCCCCTAAGTAGCTTAAAACATTCTAATGATCAAGTAATTGAATGCAAACAGTTGAGTCACAGATTCTGTGGAGATAATTTTTTTTTTTTTCTGGTTTCAGGGCAACTTTATTTATTTATTTTTTTTATTGTTACTAAAACTTTTTTTTTTTCCAGTGTTCCAAGATTCATTCCCCGCTCCCCACACCCAGTGCTCCACGCTTTAGGTGGAGATAATTTTTAAAGCTCTCAAAATTGGTTCTAATGCACAGTCTCACTTGAGAACTAACAACGCCATCATTTCTTAGATTCTAATGCTAGATTTATGGGAAGAAGATTCTTCAATGGCCCAAATTAAAGTGATCGAAAAAGAAAAGCCTATCTTTAATTCTCAACTACCATTTTTCCATACTTTTTTTTTCCCCTTCCCTTGGTAACACTATCTCCTGGTAACCAGTTTTTATGCCTTTTCACAGCATGGCTTTTTTTTTTTCCTTTTTTTTTTTTCTGTTGAGTAATTTTTTTTCATCAATACTTATTTTATTCTTCCTTCTCTGTATTTGAATCTGTCTTTCACTCTTAATGCCAACATACATGCTTTAAAAATAGCTTGTCTGTGAACTGAGTGTTACTCAATTGAGGTAAGAAGCTTGAGTCAGAATATTAATCTACGGGGTCACTAAGAACGCCATTTAGTTCACCTGTCATTCTTTTAACAAATTTACCCATGAAAGAAGATGGGCATTTATTTATATCCTTGTACAAGTTTCTTATCATTGCAGAAGAAAAATAGTTTCCAGACTGCTACAGGTCCACAACCCTGGCCTCTGATGTTGTAGTATTACTAATGTTTAGCTACTAAAAATATGATCTAGAGATGCCTGGGTGGCTCAGTAAATTGAACGTGTTGGACTCTTGGTTTGGGCTCAGGTCGTGATTTTCCAGAGGAGAGCTCTGCCCTGAATTGAGTTCCTCACTCAGCTGGGAGTCTGCTTTCCCTCTTCTATTCCCTCTGCCCCTCCCACTGCTTCTGGGCATGTTCTCTCTCTGTCTCTCCCTAAAAATAAATAAATACATCTTTTAAAAATAAGTGAATAAACCATGATCTGTAGACCAGCAGGATCAGCATCGCTTAGGAGTGTGTGAGAATTACAGAATCTCAGGCCACATCTGAGTCAGATTCTGAATTGTAGTAAGATCTCCAGGGGAATCATATGTACAATAAATATTGAGAATCAGTGATCTACAGTATTCCTTAAAAAGGAAACAAGCTGATAAAAAAATTCATGCATACATTGCTGGCTGACATGCTAACAGAGGAATTATATTTCCTAACTTAGTAGAGTAATGGCATATTAATAGGAAGTATATGAACAGAATATAATTTTTATACATGAAGCATACCAACTTTTCTACTTACTGACCATGAGATATGAGGCTAGTAATTCAATCATAATGAGCTTTATTTTTCTTATAAAATGAAGTTAATAATACTTAAATTTTAGAGTTTTCGTTAAGAGTTAGTTCTAATGCGAATAAAGCACCTACTACAGGTCTGAGGTATTACAGATGCTAAATCTAGAGTTTCTTATGACATTGGAAAGTAAGCCAATTTGGAAGACAGACCCCAGGCAAGGGAAGTCATTTGACTTAGCATGCAGGGATTATGCTGTCACTTAAAAACAGTGAGCTGAGGTTCAGGAGATATGGATTCTAGTTCAAGTTTGCCATTTGCCCAGGAGGCTTATCTATCATCATGGACTTAAATTTTCAATTCTTTAGTTCTCTCATTTATGAAAAAGAGAGTCTAAAACAAACAAGATTAAGGCCATTGACATTTACATTTTTTTAATCTTATAGTTAAGCAAGAGTTTACCTCTTTAATTATATCGGTAGTTTCAATATGTCGAGCTATAGTAAACTGGATCTCGAGGAGTTGAAATTATTTAAAATGGCTAGAAATTTGTAATGATTCTCTTAATCCTTAATTTTGGCCTACTCTTTTTCTATCTGAACATTATACTTATATGATAGGGATTATATAGCCAAGTATTGAATATATTGCTTTAATTTATCTGTCATATCATATTATATACAATTTATCAAAGCAGTGGGTCATGCTTCCCTTTTATTTCATATTTTGACCTTAAATACCTTTGTTTAGTGTATTTATTGACTTGTTTTTACAATATAAAACACATTCCTAACACTGGCTTTTCTGAGACTTTCCTACCAACTTTATTATTTACCCTTCTTATGTGTGTGGAACACAAGATGGCTTTTCCTAAATTCTACCTTCATTTCCTCTGAGAAGAGACTTCTACCTTCTGTATTACCTTGTTGTTGTAGGAGAGAAAAAATAATTTTCCCTCTACTCTTCTAAGTTCTTGACTGAGAACTCTGTAATAAAAGATTAACAAGAGAAAAAGAGAGAGAAAAAAAACCCAACAACAACCCAGAATTCTATTATCATGTAAACTTCAGGTATATATGGCACAGACCCTGGGAAGAATGAATAACTCTCTGAGGCAGCCTAAGACACTAGCTTAAATACCATCTCCTGCAAAAGACAAAAGCAAGTTGTGGGGAGGTTAGTTATGGTAAGGTTACCAGGAAAAATCAGATTTTCTTAGTAAGGTAAGGGTAGGATTTCTTATGCTTAAGCAGGGTCTTCACCATTGTTAAGATTTTCTTGTGATTTAGAGTTGTCTTCTCTTCCTAGTACAAAGAGACACTCTTACAAATGCAGAACTCTGTTATAAATGTAAATTTCCCTACAAACAGATAACTTCTACTTTGTTTTTAGAGCCTCTCCTGTGTTTGTTCTTCCTCAAAATAACCTTATGCCAAAGAGGTATATTTTTGGGTGGCATATACTGATACGCTTTGCTGTATTTTTCATATTTTACCCATAGGCACTGTCTGCAGTTTCTCTTCTGTCCCCAAGAATTAGCAACTCTCATGACTTGAAAGCAGTAATAGGGCTATTATTTGTTTAGACTCTAAGAATACAGGGTGTTGGGGGAGACTCTAGTTGACAAAAAACTGGGGTATGCTGTAGATATTTACTTTCACCAGGAGTAGAGAGCAGGAAGGACTTCCTCATGTCAAGCAGGGGCCTGTGCCGAGCAATGACACAAGAAGTTAAGGGCACTACAGATATTGTCAAGACCAGCACCAGCTGATGACAGACCCCTCAGAACGGATAACAGAGTAGGTCTGCAGGAGTCTACAACTGATTAAATCCCTTTAATAAGGAAGGATTTTTGCAGCAAACTGTCATACTCCTCAGATATTGACTCATCCACCACTTCAAAAGGGCAACTGCCCTGCCCAATCCATCTCCCAAGAGAAATGAGATCCTTCACTCCTTGAACATAATAAACAGTAAGTGCCAACAGCTGACCCAGACCCGACCAAGGCTTTATCTCAACTGTAAGCCCACACACTGACTTCAGGTTTGGTTTGTTAACTTCCTACACCCTGTGCTATCTTGTTTGTTATGTGACTTGTCTTGTGTTCAGCTTTGTGTGCAGTGTGAAAAGCCACATTAGCTGTGTAGTGAAATGCCATTGAGTTTGGAATCCTGAAACTGCTTTATAATTGTTATTAACCTTGCTTTATGACTGAATAAGCTGACATTGTGGAAAGATACAATTCCTGTGTGCACCTTTTAGCACGCTTATGACAATAACTCTCAAGGTCTCTAAAAACTTCTGATTAGTATGCAGAAGCCTAATGGCTGCTCCTCATCCTATTGACCAAGCAAGTCACATGACCAAGACCAAAGAAAATGGAAGAAGGGACAAAATAATTTCCAATACTGCTATCATCTATGAGAGCCACAAAAGGATCATGATTACAAGAGTAAGGAGAAAATAAAGTAGGATTAGTACTGCAAATATAAATAGTAAAAACTGAGTCTAAGGGATCTATTATTTTTACTATAATTCTAGACTACATACCATTCATGAAAGTTCATATTTAACTACTAATCTTTGAAGATATATATTTTACATTATGCATAACTTTAGAAATTTGATGACTAATACAGTATTAATCAGTCTTGTAGTTCAATAGTTTTTCTACTACAGTGAACTAGATCTAGATGAATGCTACTGCAAAGAATGAGTAAAGAGATAAACATAAATGGATATAGGAGAGTCTATAGAATATTAGTGAAAAATCTAGTGTTACCTATAGTTTATCTTAAATGTATAGTCTTAAAAAAATCATCTCCTATTTTGACTAAAATTTCTCAAGAAGTCTTATGATCTAACCCCTGTGAGCTGGAGAACCAGGAAAACTGGTGGTATAATTTAGCCAAAGTCTTAAAGTCAGAGAACCTGGAGGCCAATGGTGTAAGTCCCATTCCAAGACTGAAGGCCTAAGAATTGGAGGGCTGCTAGTTTAAGTCTCAGATTTCAAAGGCCCCAGAACTTTGATATCCAAGGGCAGGAAAAGATGGAGAGAGAATTCACCTTTCTTTTGATTTTTTGTTCTCTTCCGGCCCTCAACTGGTAATTTTAGATCTTTTCTACTCAGTCTACTGACACAAATGCAAATCTCTTCCAAAAACCTACTGGCAGACACACCCAGAAGTAATGTTTTACCAGCATTCCAGGCATTCCTTAGCCCAGGCAGATAGACACATAAAATTAACCATCATAGTTTCCTAGTTACTAAAATCAGCCTCATTATACAGCCTGTGAAATGCTATAACAAGCTCATTTTCCTTAAGTCTTGATCATTAAGAGGGAGCTCCCAACTTCACACTGTAGACTATGGCAATGGTAAGGAGAGCACAAGAACTTCTGCATATGTTGACTCCAAATCTTCAATCTTGTCATTTCTGACTTCAGAATGATACTGAGTAAGCTTCTTCTTTCTTACATTTGACAATTCCTCATATAATCAGATATAGCTATTTTCTTTTCTCTTATGTTTTCTTACTTTTGAGTTAAACTTATTTCTTCAACTGCTTCTCTTGCTTTTTTGGCTGGCTTAGCATATAATGAAAACATTCCTAATCATGACTATGATACAATGTAATAATTGGTGCAGTTTCACTCTATGTTATATTTTAGGATGTTTTTGAACACAGTGTTGAGCTGTGGTCAACTAAAACCCACAGATCACTCGCACACAAATTGCTGCAAACATTGAACTTTACTAACATGATGATGTAGAGAACTAAGCAATCTTACAATTTTTGCTTCTCTGCATATTTTGTTAATCATAAACTATTTAGTACTATTTTTTGAAGGTTATTAGCAGAGTACTTTACACAAACAATTTAATACAAGTTGACTGAAATAATTATAGTAAATATACTGTAATCATACAAATGGCTAGTGGATTGCCTTTTCATTCTTAACTAAACTGTGTAGTTCTGTTTATTTCATTAAATGAATCAAATAGGTTAATACCTTCATAGACCCCAAATAACATACTATATTATATTCTGAGAGCTAAATTTTCATCAACATATAGTTTCTATGTTTTCTGATGGTAGAATTTAAATAATGTCAATTTTAGAAAATCTGGAAGGGATAGCCAAAGGCACGAATTACTTCTACCTAATAGAGTAGAATATTTTATGTTTTAGTAATCAGTCATTAAGAGTTTATGGACTTTTAAAACATGTGTTATTTCTAAGTAAACCCAGGGGGGCTGTAAAACAAGACTTGTGGCTGCTCTGAGGACCCATTAGTATAATTCCAAAAATGTCTGGATAACAGATCTTTCTGTCTATCTAGCACCTGGGTGAAGTTCAGGAAAGTCCTTGGATCTTTTGTTAGTCAGTGGGAGCTAGGAGTGATAAATGCAGGCTGACTTCATGTCTGTGTGCTTTGTACTCCATGGTAGTCTGTAGTCCTAATGTATATCTCATAATACCAAGATTTATGAGGTATACCTGGACCAGCAGAGGTAGTTTCTGACGCAAAACCAGATCCATCCCTGTGCTGAATTTCATCAACCTAATGCATGCCAGGTTGAGCCTGGATGGTAGCAGTGGAGCATCCAGATGGCCTGAAATAATGCTAATGCTTAGACTATGATTCACAAGCATGTATCTCATGGTCATGCATTTTGGGAACCAGAAATTGACAGGTCCTTTGGAGAGTGTTTCTGGTCATGCTGCTCTGACCCCTGACTATGCTGACTTTCTTCTGATTTTTTTTTGCACATTTAAACCTTATTTTATTTATATTTGTGGGCTCTACATCTCTCACTTTTATTAATATAAACTCATGTTGAAAAATTTTCTATGTAGTAGTCATGCCTTTGCACCCTAGAAAGTACAGCATGCAAGAGAAGGAAAAGAGGACTTTGTTTCTCATAAAAACATCAGTCACTGAGCGCCTGGGTGGCTCAGTGGGTTAAGCCTCTACCTTCGGCTCAGGTCAGGATCTCAGGATCCTGAGATTGAGGCCCTCATCGGGCTCTCTCCTTGGCAGGGAGCCTGCTTCCTCCTCTCTCTCTGCCTGCCTCTCTGCCTGCCTGTGAACTCTCTCTCTCCGTCAAATAAATAAATAAAATCTTAAAAAAAAAAAAAAAATCAGTCACTAACCCCATCACATTTGGAGGTAACAATTTATGGAGTAATTAGAATATAATTTCTCTCCTTTTCATTGTTTTAGATTTTACTTTTTATTTTAATTAGTCTTTGTCTAGAATGGGGATTTCTGCTACCATTGGCCAGATGACAGAAAAATATTGAAAATGTGTTAAAAAAGGACACAAAGTACTTCACATAAATGCTAACACTCTTCAAATAGCAGAATATCTTCTGCTATTTGAAGTGGACTCTTGTAAATTCTAATCTATCTAGAATAACTCAGTATTAGAGAAATATATATTTCCCATAATAAAGAAACTTTGCACAGAGAAGGCATCCTTTGGATATAAGAGGTGTGGCTTCCCAAACATGCCATTCTGCTGAGGCTCTGACTGATAGGGAATATGTTCATGAATATGTAGGCTTGTATTTTTTGTATCATATATAATGACTCAGATGACTATAATACATTGCAACTATACTGTTACACCCTCCCAACCTCTGGTCTCTGTTCTCTTTCTGGCTTCTAACATTGCCTGTTTATATTTGAGGCCAGCTTGATTTGTCTTCCTTTGCAGACTAAAAAAAAAAATGTTTACTCTAATTGAATTGTATTTTATTTGTGCTCAAAATTCAGATTTTATATCTGAATCTCAATTTTACCTTATCCTGGACAATCCCTCTCTATGTTCAGAATCTGGTACTTCCTAAGTATAAGAATATTGTCTTTTACTATATATTTAATTACTGGGTTTGTTCAACTTCTCTTTTCTTTAGGCATGAATATTAATATCCTGAATTTAGGATTTCTGTTTTCTTTTAGATAGCTTTATCATCTCTTCCATCATTATTTTTAATTCATCTTTTCCCCATCTTTGATTTTTATTTTAAGATTTTATTGATTCATTTGACAGAGAGAGAGAGAGAGCACAAGTAGGCACAGAGGCAGGCAGAAAGAGAGGAGGAAGCAGGCTCCCCGCTGAGCAGAGAGCCAGATGCTGGCCTGGATCCCAGGACCCTGAGATCATGACATGAGCCAAAGGCAGAGGCTTTAACCCACTGAGCCACCCAGGTGCCCCCCATCTTTGATTTTTAATGACATTTCTGTGTTTTACTTCTCGTGTATTCATTATGCTATTCGTTTATAATTTTATTACACTTCCTTATCTCATGTATCTTCAATATTTTAAAAAGATTTTTTTTATTTAACAGAGAGAGAGATCACAAATAGGAAGAGAGGCAGGCAGAGAGAGTGGAGGAAACAGGCCCCCTGCTGAGCAGAGAGCCTGCCATAGGCCTTGATCCCAGGACACTGACCAGACCTGAGCAGAAGGCAGAAGCTTTAACCCACTGAGCCACCGAGGCACCCTCTATCTCCAATCTTATTTTTGCCTCATGATAGCTAGCACTTTCTCCAATTTTGTTGGCCTCCTTCTCTTCAGTCATTCTGTGAACAAATTGACAACATAAAATAGATGCTTTCTAAATACTTTGCTCTTGTCACTCTTCAACTAGATATTATTTTCTCCTTTATTAATACAAAACATTTTCGGAGATCGCACTCTTACTTGTTTTCAGTGCCCTGGCACATCAACCATAAAGATATCTCCTACTCAGAGTTTTGTCCATAAATAAGGTGGGACGTTTTCTTTGTCTCTCCTAATTGTGTATTTTGATATTAGGAAGTACTCCCTAACATGCTATCCTGGAAGACTGATAGGCATGTCCAACTCTCCCCTAAATTCCGGGTAGCAAGAATTATTCAATATTGTATAGTTGTTGGATTAAAGAATAATAATTTGTTTGGACTTTCTGGTTATCTTGAGCAGTCTAAATTCTTTCCATTAAAGTGAGAGAGGAAGGGAGAGAGAAAGTGTAAATGATAACAAGAGCTCTCAGCAAGCAGCTTTCCTGCAAATTATCCCCACATACATTCTTTGTACTACTCAATTCATATGTTTCATACAAAATTGCAAGGCCTGTTCACTAATG
Source organism: Spilogale gracilis (assembly GCA_004023965.1). Lineage (NCBI taxonomy): Eukaryota > Metazoa > Chordata > Mammalia > Carnivora > Mephitidae > Spilogale > Spilogale gracilis. Next base: position 29,327 of record PITA01006966.1, on the reverse strand, counting down.
CTCTGGATCCGTAGTGTTTCTGGGAATAACTATGTAAGATAGGATGGGAAAAATAATGTTATGGTTGTGTAGACACGAGGAAAAACAAACAGTGGGTCATAGATAGTAGCTCCCGATAGTAAAGCAGCATTTTTCTGGTTGAGGTAGACCAGGAGTTTTCTACTTTTATGGATGTATTTAGTTTGGTATACATAGTTCTTTCAGATTTTTTTTTTTTTGATTCGAATGCTTTTCGATAGGCTATTTGCCTACTTTATATAGAAGCCCAACTTTCCCTAAGGATGAGAACAGAGTCTGATTTACATGTATATGTTGCCTACCTGCCTGCCTCTAACAGGTACCTGAATTTACAATCACAGGATGGATCTCCTGTCAACAAAAGAAAGTTTAACTGTGATCCATCCAGAGGACTGGCATAGCCCATATATTTGAGTGAAATTTAGTCTTGTAATTACTGAAAAGTGTCTCCCAAATTTTAGGAAGAGTGTGGCTCAGTATTATTCTAAATTTATTCTTCTGCTGAGGTACAACAGATATTTCATTTGAAAAAATAATTTAATCATAAACTCAAAAGCGTATTTCCAATTTTTGATCCAAATTATTTGATTCCTAGAAAGTTCCTTCAAGATAATTTGATCTAATCACTTCATTTCATAGATGCTTTTTAAGAATTTGAAATTACTTTGCAAAGATTATATTGCTTGTATATGAGACTTCAAACTAGAAGCCAATATTCTTTCCATACTTCTTTGTACATTTTAGATATTTTATTTTGCCAATCCTATCTAGGACATCCACTTTTAAGCTCTTTTAACCTATTTATTTTCTTGTTCTAAAAGCATACATGAAAACCATCATTTGAAAATTCATATAGCTCTAATAAAATAAATTTTAGATAATTTTTTAATTTTTAGATTTAATTTCTAAAGCACCAGCATCAACCGCTTATTTTATTTATTTTTACTTAAAGTGACATATAATCAATATCTTCATGATTCATCAAGACATTTTATAGGATGTGAAGTATGCTTATCTAAATTGTTCACCTTTACTCCTAATTTGTTTTCAACTCAGCATTTTGAATTCTTGTTTGTATGTTCTATTTTTTTTTTTTTAAGATTTTATTTATTTATTTGACAGAGAGAGGGATCACAAATAGGCAGAGAGGCAGACAGAGAAAGAGGGGGAAGCAGGCTCCCGGCCAAGCAGAGAGCTGGATGTGGGGCTCGATCCCAGAACCCTGAGATCATGACCTGAGCCAAAGGCAGAGGCTTAACCCTTTGAGCCACCCAGGTGCCCCCCATCTTTGATTATATATTCTTTTTAACCCAAGCAGACAGTCCTCAATTCTTATTTGCAATCGTCACAACTTAACAACTTACTTTTTTACCATAAGTAATCTCTAGAATATCTGCAGCAACACACATTTAAATTTGTGAAGTCAGAGCCATAGGAATGAACAGATCTATATTAAGCTTTTTTGCTGTTCTTAGTTTTTGTAGAAACATTACTGGGCTATTTTTTAAGCATCCAAAAATAGCATTAATAAAAACATTGTAAGCTAATGTGTATTACCAATACAACTTTGTTAAGAACAACAAAGTAATTAAGATATTATGCCCATAGGGGCGCCTGGGTGGCTCAGTTGGTTAAGCGACTGCCTTCGGCTCAGGTCATGATCCAGGAGACCCGGGATCAAGCCCCACATCAGGCTCCCTGCTCGGCGGGAAGCCTGCTTCTCCCTCTCTCACTCCCTCTGCTTGTGTTCCCTCTCTGGCTGTGTTTCTCTTTTGTCAAATAAAAATAAAATCTTAAAAAAAAAAGATATTATCCCCATAAAATGAATATATATATATATTTATATATACAAGAATTAAACTAGAAAGGGATTCTCTAGTTTTACACATTATCCTTTCCTTTTATGTGGACTTTTTTTTTGTCTTCTAATGTTACTGACAGAAAATTATGGGCAATGCCTGTATCCCCCTAAAAAGGACATTTTTGATGCTTTCAAGAATAATCATCAACCTTATTTACGAGTTTTACTGATATTTGACTAATCTTTTATATTTAGAGCTAGTGTCATCTGAGTAACTCTTTGTGTACTGTTTAATTCTTTCTTTTCAACATAGTTTCAAATTATCTCTTTGTTAGCTCCTTGAGGGTTATGTCTTAGGTCCAACATTTTCACACAGTAGTGAAAAGCTCCATAATACATGCTCAAATAATATACTTATTTACTACAATTTATATTTACAAAAATGGCCTTAAGTTAATCAGAATATTCTCTAGTTCCACTAAACAGATACCTGGTTTATCCTAAGTAACCTTAAAGAAGTTGTTAATATTTTATGTCATATAGAAATACCCATTGACAACTCAATCATTATGATGATGAATACTGTAACTCCTAAATCTACACACATCCTAAAACAATGAGAATTTTAACTTGGATACAATTCTGAGTGGATAAGATTTGGACAATATCCCTGGACTACTTGTCATGCCTTTTTGCACTTATTATTTCCTTTCAATTACTGGATGCAAAAAGGTGGCAAGATCAAATTCTTAAATATATATCGCAATTGCTAGAACTGATAAAAATGATGACTACTTAATACACCAGGTGTCCGAATATAAATTATTTACAATAATGGGCTCAAAATACTCAATTTTAAACTTATTTACAGTTAAACCTCCTTTTTTATTCTTGATAGTTGCTAATGTTTATACATTATGAACTTTTAGTAAAATTAGAAAAGGAACTGGCCTTCTCTGTAGCTCATTATATCCACCCCCACTTTACTTATAGTAATCATTTAAATGCATTTTTTCCTCAATAGTATTCTCTGTAGTTGTAACTAGTTGAAATCGAAACTTAACAGCCCAGGGCTTATTTCATAGCAATTTCCCTTTCTGTCCTGGATTTGAATGTCTTTGTAAAGGAGCCTAGCTATATATACACTACTATTTTGCAAAGCCCTATTATTATTCTGATTTTCACCAATCCATATATTTCAAGACAACCAGTAACTTGACAAACATATTCACATGCTTGTATGTCCTCAAGGACATACCTGAAATTAAATAAGTAAAGTAACCACCTCAAAACAAAAACTTCCTTTTGCCCTAAAAGGTGGTTCCCTTTCTTTTACCCAACTTAATAATGAAATGTCTATTGCACTGACCAGGGACAGAGTCTAAGAAATACAGAATTAGACCTTTTTTTCCTTTTTCTTCTTCTTTCTCTCATCCATTAGGACTTAGACACCAAAGAAATGTTTAGCTTCCATAACTTAACGTGCACATTAATGTGTTACTTCTAATTAAGAGTTTGATTATTATCTAGTATAGCCCTGATTCTTAAAGTGAGGTTTAAAATCCTTTGAACACTCAAAGGGATGTGAATTGTTTTTGTTCCCTTAGAGCAGGCCCTTATTTCTATCCTTGCAAAAATGTTTCACTCTCTCTAGAGTTTAAAAACAGGTCAGTGTCACTTCTTTTGAAGTTACTCCTTCATGGAAGGGTCACTTATGGTAAATTTCTAAGCTTAAGTGATTTTCATTAGTATTTTGTTTGTTTTTTGTTTTTTTTCCTTAGGGGACTATGTGACATATCTTAGATATTTAAACCCTTTCAGTATGGAAATAACTAAGAAAGGAACTGAATGAACTATAAGGATAAAGTGCCCTTTGAAAATAAACAAAAGAAAACATTTTTCCCCAAAAAATAAAAATTTAAATTTATAAATGAAAACAAAAGTGAGATTAATTTAACATTTTTGGATAATTTGGAATTTTTTTAACTATAAAAATAGTAAAAAACTGTGACAGTCTTAGAAATGAAGGTAAAGGAGATTATTGGGTTTTCTTTCAGTGGAATGCTGGACATTTTCGAGTGGACTTTCTGTGGTCTTCTGATACTGCAGAATATATAGCTTTGAATGTTTTTGACTAAACTATTTTATAATTCTGTAGAGGTTAACTTGTAGAAAACTGAAAGAAAAACAGATTTTACTTGCTCATAGTAATTAAATGGTTCTCATTTGTGTTAATGCAAATGAAGTTTAACTGGTAAAGGATATAAATCTCTGTGATTCAAATTTTTATTTTACTGTTTTTAAACTCTTCCTAGTTTCCTCATTAACTATGAGTTAAAAAATATTTGACATCTGTTCATTTTACATTTGCATAAAAATAACCGTTGACTTTCTAAAAATCACTGAAACACATTTGGGATCTCTCCAGACATGACAGAGCAGGAAGGAATCTCAATGAAAAGTCTGTTTACCTGAGCCAGGCAAAGATGCACTTTATTCTTGTGACCTCCTTTGTTTCCATAAACTTCTGAGTCCTGAATGGCAATCCTTGAGATTATGACAAAGGCCTGAAGATACCACTTATTAAATGTTCACTGAACTGTAGTGGAAGGAATTTCATAGACTTTCTTGACTTAAGTCAAATAGCTTTTATTGAAAACTTTCTACAACTACTAACAATTTTCCCAAAAATTGTTTTTCTTACCCACTATCAAAGTTTATATTACTAGTACCTGATGAAGTAATAATTAATATATAAATTGTTTTGTGGACATTTTTGCTGCATGACAAATGTTTATAATTTTTAAAATACTTATAAATGGGGTCTGGTAACATTTACCTGAGGGACAGAGGTATGAGAGATCATGGCCATGAAAAAAAAATTCAAGAAATCCAAGCATATAGGTATATTTATGAAACATTTAGACAATATTTTTCTACATGAATCTATTTTAGAAAAAAAATATTTATTGAAATATAAAATAACAGAAAGCTGTTATATTTATATTATTTTCCTTAGAAAAATTATTTCTTGTCTCCTTTCTGGGATAATTCTTAGATTTAAATGTAGGTATTAAGGAAGCATTTACCTTAGTTCCAATAATTAAATATATTAAGTTGTAAATAATAAGTATGGTATTTTGAACTAAATTCTTAATTGAGCTGGCTCATACTTTGTGTGGAATGCCTGGCATATTTGCATTATATTAATATCTGAAAAAATGCAATTATGATTTGAAAACAAAAAAAATATTTGTGACAGGATCAAATTACTCATGAATCCACTCAATACATTTTTATTGAACTCTGCCTGTGGAACAGGGCAAAGGTAAGCAGGAAATCAGAAAACTCTGCAGTCTAAACTTTAGGACCTTGCAATTTTATTGCTGTAGGCTCCAGGCCAGGCCTTCCCAAGGTGGGCCAAACATGAAGATTATTTCCACTTAAAGGTAATCAAAACTCAGCAGATGCCAGAAAAGCTTTCAACTTCCCCATCAATGCCTAAATTTAAATTTGAAAGGAGAACTTGAAACAAGAAGAGAGCTATTAACAAACACTCCCCTTTACCTAAGGAAATTATCTGGATCATAGGGCGACCTTGTATGTATGTATGTATGTATGTATGTATTTATTTAATCATTTATTTGTGAGAGAAATAGAGAGGAGAGGGAGAAGCCGACTTCTGGCTCAGTAGGGAGCCTGAGGAGGGGCTTGGTCTCAAGACCCTGAGATCATTATTTGAGTGGAGGCTCAAGCCCCTAACCAACTAAGTCACCCAGGCACCCACGTGGTGGAGAAATAACTCCTTTCACCTTTCTGCTAATGGTCTTTGTCCCCTTTGTAGCCTCAGACCTTACCCTTATCCTTAGCTCACACGTTGCCCCACTGTCTTTGGAATTTCCAAGTCTGTGTGGAATCCCTGTGTGCACGCTATTAAATTTAATTTTCTCTTGTTAATCTGTCTCATCTCAAGTTGATTCTAAGTTCAGCCAGAAGGAACTTTTAAAGCAAAGGAAGCTCTTCCTTCCTGACATAATAAAGGCAGTTGCATATGCTCACAGCTATATTTCAAATCAAAGTGGTTGAAACGTTAGAAGAGCGGTAAACAAAGCACTGTACAACTTACAAAGCTGTAAGTACTATAAGAAGGAAGAAATTTATTCCAAGTGGGATAATGTATAAAGATTTCAAGGAGTAAGCAGTATTTTATCTGAGCTGTGAAGATCGGTGGGAGTTTACAGAGCAGAGATGTAGAGAAGATGGATGAGTGCACACTAGGCAGGCAGAGACAACACAGAGACAGAGCCACAACAATACATGGAGAAGAGGGGAAAAAGTAAGAAGTTCAGGATGACTGGAGGGTTGTATACATACAGAATGAGAGATGTGGTATTCAGTGTAACACCTGGCTATAAATTTAGATCATGGAGCACACTACATGCCAAAACAAGGAATACTGATGACATTAGGGCCCACTGAGGAGCCAATAATATATTGTTCCATTGTGAACAAATATAACAAAGTCTCACACGTGCAAATTTCAGAGTTTTGTAACAGTTACATTATTCTCACAAAAATTAATGTCTAGATTAATAAATTAAAATAGATTAGTAACTTAAAATAATAACTTAAATAATATATAATAATTAATAATAGTATCTAAGAACTTAAAATAGTATCTAATAACTTAAAACATTAAAATAATAACTTAAAATACACTATTTTAAGTTATTAATCTAGACATTAATTTTTATAAGAATAATATAATCTTCACTCTGTATCAGTTCAAATCTGAAATATCGAAAGTTTCCTTAGGTTTCAGGAAGTCTGTATTTTTTTTTTTTAAGATTTTATTCATTTGACAGAGAGAAACATAGCTAGAGAGGGAACACAAGCAGCAGAAGTGAGAGAGGGAGAAGCAGGCTTCCCACGGAGCAGGGAGCCTGATGTGGGGCTCGATCCCGGTACCCTGGGATCCTGACTTGAGCTGAAGGCAGAGGCTTAACCACTGAACCACCCAGGTACCCCAAGTCTGTATCTTTTGAGAGAGATCATTTTTTTAAAAAGCATGGACCTCAGTATCCAAAATAATTTGTGAAAGTTTGTTCAAACTACCAGTATGTATTTAGAATATATTTCCTGAGTTTTAAACATACAAATTTAGAGCTTCATCCTTTAATGTGCAAAAATTCAACAACGTTGGTAAAATTATACAATATGTTAAGTATAATTTAAGTACACTTTATTCACAAAACACATCTAAACATATTTTTTAGTTTTAAGTTTTATGAAGTGAAAAATTAGCAAAAAGGATCCCTTAAAATTTCTTAAAACTTTTGTTCTTTTTTTCCATAAAGCCTTTACTACACACAGCTTTAAAACATAATTAAAACCCCTCAAGCTAGAATTCATAATAATTTATGCCACACAGAAAAGTCAAGTGAACTTTTGATCCATGATCTGAATCATGGAAACTTCTCTCCTGTTATGAAATAGTCAATATTATGAAGTCTGCTAATACACATTCATGATGATAATTGACTTCTATATACAAATATTTATTATCTGACAATAATATTCAATTTGCCAAACTAGCCCCAGTCATGTGAAATGGATCAGGATGTAGAGAAGCGTTAGGTATTTTGTGTTGGTTTTTATAGAGAGTCTTGTCGTGACCAGAGAGGTACCTTCCATTTTTCTCTTTTAACAGCTGGGTTGCTGATCTCACAAATCATATTTCAGTTGGAAATGAAAGGCACACCACTGCCAGCATTTTGTTAGAAATAATGACACACTTTACTACCTGTAAGTGCTGACCGAGTGGTTCTGCCTTTCCTTCCCAAGGTGACTGTAACACAGATTGATGAAAGATTCTGCAGGACGACAAAGGTTAAAGATGCAGACCCCGAGCTAGAAGCCAGTGCTGACACTGATGGAGTGGACAGCAGTGAGGATGCCCACTTTATTGTCCTACCCTCTGATAACCAATGTAATATGAAAACTGACTACAGAAGAAAGGAACAAATTAAATCCATTAATCAAGCATATCTCTGCTAAGCAGTTGTTCTAAAGAGATGAACAAATGAAAAATTTACTGTTTGTTTTCATGCTTTCAGGGATGGGGGAAGAAAATTAATTATAAGGTATTGGCCACACAATTAGTTAAGTTTTTCTTGAGGAAACTATTTATTGCATTGTCAAAGGACAAATGAACCTCATTAGGGAGATTAGTTTCAGCTGGTAGTTTTGCATTAGGACAAACTAATAATACACACTTCAAAAGATAACCTAAGTAAAATTATGGAAATTGAAAATCCATTTTTTACTTCTTAATTTATGAACTGTTCAAAAATGACCACTCTATTACCTAGCATGCAACCAGGAGGAAATCGAACGCAGCCCCACTATTCACCCAAGTGCCTGAAGGAGAACTATTTCAGTGTGGGTTTTGCAAGTGTTGAGATGATGAACTTATGCATTCAGGGGTTAGAACTCGGCCGTGGCATTTTATTCTTACGTTGAAGCATGTCAAGCTGAGCTCCACGCCAAAAGCAATTTTTGATAAGCTCCTTTGAAATCCTTTTCTTTTCAAAATGTTTTAAGTGCCCTGGATAAATAGCAAGCTGAAGTCTGGTATTCTGGATTTCCCTTTCATCCACACAGGGCAAGGCAGGAAAAGGAAAATGCTACTTTGTTATCAATCCTGTCTGGCCAGTGGACAGGAGATCCTCAGTTGGCCAGAGCCAGCGCCACTCAGTTCCCACGTTCATTTCATTCCTGCCCTTTCTGTCGAGGCAGCTAACAAGGGGGCCAATTACCGAGCTGTGTGAGGGGAGTGCTAGGCGGCAGACACCTGTCTTCCAAAACCCGGAGTAAAACCAGACTCATTCCACAGAGTGTATAAATCAGTTGTGAAATAATAATGACTTTTTTGGATTCAACTGACCTGGACAGGATTCAGACTGCTGACCCAGAAAGAAAAGGCTTCAAATATCCCATTACCAGTCCGGTGAGCCATTTGAAGACATCCCTATCCTATTCTGACTTGCTTTTATTTATAGAACTCTTGCTTTTGTTTATGGGAATGCAAGCCAAATTGACATTTACTTACTGTTTTTGTTTGGTTTGTAGGTTTAACTTCTCTAATTTAACAGTAGCTTTAGGGGCATGGCTGTTGACTAAATCAGGTCAAAATGGTATCAAAGTTCACTGCTTCAATCCTTAAGTCCTATTATTGAGGAATGATGAAGGCAGAGTTTTAAAATATATTTCTTAATATAAAACTAAAGGGTTTTCTTCAGACAGATTATCTCATGAGATAAAAAAAAAAAAAAAAAGAAAGAAAGAAAGAAAAGAAAAAAAGTTTTGTGAATCTGGAACAGTGATAATACTACCTACCCCATTGGCCTGGGATGGCTAAGGAGCTTTCAGAATTAGCTAAGGATTTTCTTTTTCCAAAATAAATGTGCCACCTGAGAGAAAAATCCTGGTTGTGTAGGGCTTGAAGGTTACACAACATAGGGAGCCCATTTAAAATAAAATAATATAATTTGCAAATATGAAACCAGATCTCTTAGTTTGTATGTCCCCAAAGCAAACTTTGAAAGGAGAATATGGGTAAAATTAGCTTATGTTGGAAGTGACCCACAATGAGGAAGTTAGGTATTGACACAGAGGAGGGAGAAAAGAGAACCACTAATAGAGTCATCACTTTGAGCAGCTGGGGCTCACCCTTATTGTGGGTTCTCTGGAAGACATTTTTTTTAAAGATTGATTAATTGATTGATTGATTTGCTGTAGAAAAGTGGGGAGGGGCAGGGGAAGAGGGAAAGAGAATCTCAAGCAGACTCCCTGCTGAGTGCAGAGCCTGATGCCAGGCTCGATCTCATGACTCTGAAATTATGACCTGTATCAAAATCAAGAATCAGATGCTCAACTGACTGAGTCACCTAGATGCCCCACTCTTAGGTCACACCTCAGAATGCCACATCAAAGGACAAGGAAACTGAGGTCCATAGCTCTCCTATTCCTTATTGACTGAAAATTATAACTGAGCGGTGTGTAACTCCCTGGCATTTTGGACCCTGTGTGTGCTTGTGTATGTTCATGGGCTGTGCACACTCACACAACCAGAACAAGTCCATAGGAAGGGAAGGTCTTGAGGTAGCAACCGTAGAAGTGAATAGAAATTGCCCAACAGAGCCCTAATTGACTTCCAGAGTAAGCCTGGGGTAGGGAATATAGGAAGGGTACTGAAACCTCCTTTTATATTAAGTGTGAAAATACATATTTAATTAAATAATAAAATAAATCACAGTCAATTACAAATTTTAAAATGGGACAACTATGGTCATTTCGGTGCCACCCACAGTGAAGGTAAGTATGACACAGGGAGGCCAAAATGGAGTGTGATAACAATCTTAACTGAAAGGTGCTAAGCCATTTTATTGTTGCCACAGTATAGTAATAACAGTAGTAGTAGTAGTAGTAGTAATAGTAGTACTAAATGCATGAACACACTGCTAGGATCTTTCCCAATATCTCAAAGGGGATCAGCATTAAGTAAGGGCCCTGGAATTTGGGTTTAAGTAATTTCTCAGTAAATTACCTATGGCTGCTATTATTGAGTTTTTCTTATAACTCTTACATGTGTAACTCAGAAATTAAGTTGAGCACCACCTGTTAAAGTATTTTGGAGTGAGAATGAAATACAGGGGCACCTGGGTGACTCAGTTGATTAAGTGTCCAACTCTTGATCTCAGTTCAGGTCTTGGTCTCAGGGTTATTGAGTTCAAGCTCTGTGTTAGGCTCCATGCTGGGTGTGAAGCATACTTTAAAAAAATACAGGGGCACCTGGGTGGCTCAGTTGGTTGGGCGACTGCTTTCGGCTCAGGTCATGATCCTGGAGGCCTGGGATCGAGCCCCACATCGGGCTCCCCGCTCAGCGGGAAGCCTGCTTCTCCTGCTCTCAGTCCCTCTGCTAGTGTTCCCCCTCTAGCTGTGTTTCACTCTGTCAAATAAATAAATAAAATCTTTAAAAAAATACAAAAATTTCAATATTTTAATACATGCAAATATTTGTGATAATTGATAAACTCTTTATTTATAGCCTAATTTCTCAACCATGGCACTACTGATATTTTGAGCTGGATAATTCTTTGTTGGTAGGGCATCCTATGAATTTTAGGATGTTTAATAGCATCCTTGGCCTCTACTACTGAATACAATAGCACATCTCCCCTGGTTGAAACAAACAAAAATGTCTCTAGACATTGCCAAAATGTCCCCAGGGCCAAATCACCCCCAGCTGAGAACCACTGAATTAGAGGACAGGAAAAGTTGCAAACTAGAGATCTGACAAATATCTTAACTCTATATATCTTAACTCTACCTTTATGCTACTTCATGAATAAAACAATCCTATTCAATTTTTTTAATATTCACACTAGAATATTACTACACATTGTGTGAAGGAGCAAACGTCTTAATGACCAAACCATAAACTTGAAGTTATAATTGAAGATTATAAAGATATAAAGACACTTTAAGGAGTTATCTAGTTATCCTACATTGTTCAATGTTTCAGAAAAGTAAGAACATCTCTTGTTTTTAAACAATTCTGGGATACAATCCAAATATTCTATTAGTTATTTTTAAAGTTTATGCAAAAATGGTGGGCTTAGAGCAATATTTAATCTCTCTCTGGTACAATATACAATGAAAACTTTTCTGTACATAAGAAATATTTATCATCTTTGACACATGTATAAAAAGTGTTTAACATAAAATATACACTACTAAAGAATAGTGTTTTATTCTTGAAAACCATAATTGTATAGTAAAAATTCCATTAAATTAAACTATCACTTACCAAACAGCTATGCTATAAAACTTTGCCAACTTCTTGAAGATGAACAAGTAGGGTTGACCTCTGAACAACAAAGGGTTAGGGGTACCCATCCCTGTTTAGTCAAAATCCACTTATAACATCTGATTTCCCAAAAACTTACCCACTAATAGCCTAGTTAACTAGTAACCTTACTGATAACAAAAACAGTTGATTAACACATATTTTGTGTTATATGTATTATACACTGTATTCTTACAATAAAGTAGGCTGGGAAAAAGAAAGTATTATTGAGAAAATCATAAGGAAAAGATACATTAACAAAACTGTATTTTATTTTTCAAAAAATCTGCATGTAAATAGACCTATGTTACATAGTTCAAATCTGTGTTGTTCAAGGGTCAATTGTATAAGCAAGATAAACTTCTTGTCCTTAGGATCTGATAATCAAGTAAAGGAAGGAATACAAGTTCGTGAATAATTACAATACAATTACAAAAAAACAAAACAAATGTTAACCAAGGAGAGCCAAATAATGCTATTCCTTCCAAATAGTAATCTAGTAATACTAAGAAATGTTAAGAAATGTCCACAAAAAAATATAAGTCCCATAGTTAACTAACATTGGGAAATACTGGTTAGCATAATCATAGATACATGTGCATTATCATATAAAAGCCTCTGGGATGTTTGGTCAGAAGAAACATCTATTAGAATTTGTTTACCCCAAGATTTTGCAAACTAATCTGTACAGAGCACAATTCTTTCACAAGATTAAAATTTGTTGAGCTAGCAAACTGGAAAAGATGTCTTGGAGAATTTAATTTCTACCGAAAGATATAAACAAGTATAAGAAAGAAAGTGCAATTTGAAGGGGATACTATACAATGCAGAAAATTTTCCTGTAAAGGAATGTGGACAGAGACCACAGACGATATAAGAAATGTAAAGATTTTAAAAACTCTGGTCTTATCATGAGGTAGCCTGATGGAAGTATAAATAATATGTGGGAAGGTATTCCAGCAGAATTAAAATTTCAGCAGTAAAAGGCAAGTACTTCTGAAATTTTAGGTTGAGGTGAGTGAACTCTGGGGGAAGAAGGTATCTGCAATTTATTCTGAAGGCCATGTGGAGACACAGATGTTTTGTGAGAACAACATGATCGGAATAGTGGCTTACTATTGGAAGATGAAAAATTAAATACACAAAATTAAAGTAGAATGCAAGTTAAAAAGCCCACAGAGCTTAAGAACATTTATTCTAGAACCATGTCTTGTGAAATATAAGCAAGTGCAGAGTTCCAACTAGAGACCCTACTGGTCTCTTCACTTGGAGATAAAGGCCATCGCCCTTGGCCTGATAGTTAAGGCCCTTCACAAACTGACCTTTTTGTTTATTTAATAGTTACCCTTCCCAGTCTTATGTCACACACCCCTTCTTATACAATCTATACTCTAGTCTAACCGAATTACTCATTGTTCAAGTAGTTAATCTATAATTCAGAAACAAAATTAGGAATAGAGATTTAGATATAAAAGTAACCCACTTGAGACAGAAATAAGTTGTGTTAAAATAACTATTCCAAAAAAGTTACCCACAAAACACATCTGAATAAATTACAGTATTTATGGTAATTGTAGTAGATATTATTCAGTTACTTCTTTTAGAATAGATAAATTCAGGTCCTGGCCATCTCAGCGACTAGCTGAATTTGGCTGGTCATCTAACTGTTAGTTGTGTGCTTCTGGAAAGGCCTTAACCCTTCTATGTCAAGCTTTCTTGATTCTTAAATGGGGGTCATGATAGAATTTATCACCAGGGTTGTCATGAGGATTTAAGAGGTAATTGATAAACATGCTTAGTGTAAGTTTTGGCACATATCTTAAGTAATCAATACATGTTAGATCTCATCATTATAATATGATTAAGTATTACATGAGTATCACTACTTTCATCTGGAAAATGGGTCTGTTGATTTCACTGAGTGAAACAAAACAAAGATGCCTCACAAAGGTATTATGAATTTTAGATATCTACTCTATGTGAAAGTTAAGATGCTATTAAGTAGAAAATACTATGAGTATCACTTGACTGGTTTTTACTTCCATCTACAGTGACAATGAATCAAACCACTTTCCTCTTCTATCCTGATTTTTTTTAAAGATTTTATTTATTTATTTGACAGAGAGAGATCACAAGTAGGCAGAGAGGCAGGCAGAGAGAGAGGAGGAAGCAGGCTCCCTGCTGAGCAGAGAGCCCAATGCAAGCCTTGATCCCAGACCCTGAGATCATGACTTGATCTGAAGGCAGAGGCTTTAACCCACTGAGCCACCCAGGCACCCATCCTCTTCTATCCTGATTAATCTGGATTGTTTGGCATGAAAATTGGATTTTCAAAAAAAAAAAAAAAAGAAAAAATTGGATTTTCAGATCTAGGTTTTGCTAAAAGAGGCTTCTTTATTGGAAGAATGTTGGGTAACACTGAGTTGAAGAAAAATATGCAGAAATCAGGGCTCATCTAGGGGCCTTACTGACTATAAAAACATATTTAATCCAAAAAGAACTTTCAGCACCTTTTCCCATCTCATCTCTGCTCCTTATGTGGGTCATTTTCATTCACTTAGCATTTTCCATGGAGACATGAAAGCTGAGGGCTCTGAGACTATATTCTCAGAATCTTAGGACCTGGAAAAAAAAAAAAAAAGATTCCCTGCCAACTAATAATTCTTGGGAAACTCCATGTAAATGGATTTGATTGTGTGTTGTAGCATATTCTTTTTTTGTGCCATTTCATTAATTCAGTAAATATTATATGAAAGCCTATTAAATTCCAGGTCATGTTCTCTCAGCCTGCATATAAAGGAATGAAGAAGGGTGTCTGTGTGTGTGTGTGTGTGTGTGTGTGTGTGTGTGTGTGTTGAATTACAATGGGGGAATCAGAGAACCATCAAGAAAAAAAATAAAATTTAGTCAAGTAAAAATGCAATTGAAGAGCTTAATACAGAATAGTTTATGACACAAAGAGGGGATTTTGGATTGCCAAAAGAATGGCGGCACCATACTGGGTCAGTTTAGTTAGGGTTTTCTGAAAGAAATGGATCAGAAACATAAAATTGAGGTGAAGAAGCCAACAATTCCCTCAAAGGAAAGAGTGTAGTTATCTCTCATTTTGTTATCCCCACAGATAGGATGCTGAGTAAACAAAACAAAGATGTCCGTTACGCCCTCTTGTTCTGTTCTTCCCACTATCCTAGGTAAGTTTAAGCTTCAGACAAGACAGAACAAAATCCCAGGGTCACATTACAGATGGCCTGCGGGCCACCCTAGCTACAGATGGAGCCACAGAAGATGCTGCTTAGCCATTCCATCCTTTCACAGTTCATACAACAAGCCTAAAGTTTCCAAGCTTCTCATTCAGGAAGTAATAAAATTATAAAGCAGTAATCCTGAGAAATCATTTTGCACTGGGAAATAAAAGTATATTCCTAAAAATGCATGAAAAATCATTACATAATAATGTATATGTTGGAATATATCTCTTGCACAGCTTAAAGTTTTAAAAACTGATTCTTGAGATGGGTGGTTGAAGAAATAAAGTGTAATGAATGACCAAGCTACATTCAAATTTAGATATTACCAGTTATTTTGTACATATTTTTCTTTGAGGCTGCTAATAAACTTTCCACTTAAATTTTCATTCTTTTTATGTGTTTTTGTCTTTCTATTGATGGAGTTACGAGAGTCTGGAGGTAATAGGAAGTATATAAAGAGAGATAGTTAATCATTCCCTCCTCAGCACTACTTCTCATCCTTGTACACAATCTTATTAAAGCACTTCTTTATATATTATTTTAATGTATTTGCTTATGGCTCTATCTCCCCTACTGGCCAGGATGTTTATTAGGGCTGGTACTATTCAGAGTTCTTTTTTTAATCTCTAACTCTTCTCCTTAGAGAACGTTTCACAAAATGGATGAAGCGAACTGATCACTTATTTCACTTTTCAACATAATGTCGGAAGAGTCATAAAATTGTTTCCCTTCATCGGGGGTGCAATGTGGCAATACCGGGGTGGCCGTGCAGACTCAGCGCAACCTTTCCAGCAATTTAATTGGATGCCATTGGGTGCTGTCTCAGTGGAGCATTTCCCATAAGAAAAGAATTCTTTTCTGTGACCTCCAATGTAGTGAAAACTATTTGGCTCAATTTCATCTTTTCCAGAAGAACGGATCCAAAAAGAAATTACAAAAGAAATGCAATAGCATTTTTACTTCTTTCTGCTGGAGGGGTTTGCAATGTGACTGCTTTAAAACTTACTATTTTGCAAAAGCCAATTTTCTTCAAGAGGCCGTTGGCACTCTGCAGCACAATCAACTAGCCAGAATCCGACTACATGTTGAATGAGGGGAAAAAATCGCTGCGATTTTATAACGCAGAATGACTTGCTTTGTTATATTATTTATTTATTTTACTATATAATACATGTTAGAATTGAGATGAAATGGGTGTTTCTGGTTTAAGTTCAATGCTTACTCCACAATTTGGTGAACCCAAAAGCAGATACTCTATTATATTTTCAGAATAGGTAGCGTCATGAGGGTTGACTGTTCAGACATCTGAGCCTGACGAGCCTGGATTCAAGCCCCAGCTCTGTCCCTTACTAGCTCTGTAAAATTAGATAGCTTTGCTGTGCCTCATTCTTTTTCTGAAAAATAAGAATAATATATATCTGTATCTCTATATAAATATATATATACTAATCCATATTCATAATAAGTGTTTATATGTATGTATATGTGTGCTGATAGGTTAATCCCAATTATATATTCAAAAATTGGTAAACAGCCACCAAGTTGGCCCACAGAGCCACTGGAACCACTGAACTTTGGCTATTATCAGGCACTTGTGAACTGGATTTGCCCATTTGTCACCTGTCCTCCACAGAGTCCCATTCTAAGGGGAGGGCCATAATGATATTTCAGGTCCTGATGTCAACTCAAAACCTGTCTGCAATAATCCTGGGAATACGTAAGCCTTTCTGTTCCTCCGTGAACTGTCACCTGAGCAACCTCTTTCCATGGCTGCCACACTCACCAATCACCATGTTATGAACTAGCTCCTTACTTTTTACCTGAAATAACTGCTTGTTAAGGTTTGATGAAAACGTGCTTCAATTTCTATTTCCCTGAAATCCAAAACCATGACTACCTCTTCTTACTTCTCACTCTGTTTTCTTTCTTAATTATCAGCTTGTGTGTATTTTAGGCTTCTGATCCCTCACCCCTCCTCTATATTTTGTTCCCAAACCTGGTTTAAGTTCCCCAATCCTGGCCTCTCAGTGACACCATGTTTTTCTCCTGTTCATGGTTCCAGTCCAAATAAACATCACCAGCAAGAATGTATCCCATAGCAACTCAGCTAAAACGCTCACTTGTCCCTTCAAACTCTCTTTCCCTCGATTGCTGAACTTATTAGCATTCCTCTGTGGTATCAATAAGTGTTTACTTCTCAACTTTCCAAGCGACTTATGTAGCTGTCCTTTACATGTGATTTTACAAAATACATGGTCACCTATGTTGTTTTCTTACTATCATTCTCTAAATGGATTTTTTTTTTTAAGATTACCACCACCATCTACTTTGTTATTGTTTTTGTTGTTCTAGATGCCAAAACAAAAACTGGCTGGAAATTCAGAATACTGTGAGGCATTAGGGAAATATATGACATTTAATTCTAACTGAATGCTCATTTTGCTCAAATATTTTAAGCCCTAGAATACTCCCCTGAGTACTGTTTCATATTTCTGTGATTTTCTAAATCTTTGCGGTTGGCATAATAGTCACACAACACACAGATTTCGCATTCTGGTATCTTCTTCTTGAATCGAACTCTTTATCATTATGTCATGCCCTTCTTTAGATTTAGTTATGAGTTAGGGCAGGGCTCTATATTGGTAAGACTCCATCAACTTCTGGTGCGCCTTTGTTCTTTAGAATAAATGTTCTTTAGCATTACTTTTCTTCTTGGGCTTTTAATTGACATCTTACGGATCTTTATCTTATCACTTCAAGAGTGCAGGATACTGAGTTTTGCCCTTCAGAAGTTGTCAGCTCAGCTCTTTAACATTTCACCTCACACAGTTTCAAAGTTTGGTTAAGGTCTTGAGGTTAAAAAAAAAAAAAAATGGGTATGTGTTTGAGGTCTCTCACATGACTTTTCAACCCCATATGAAGGCCAAAGAACATCCTGGATCTCTATTCCTCAGCTGTGTTTTTTGACTAAGACTTCCTGGGTTCTCAGACTCTAAAGAGCCCAAAAATAAATGTGTACCAGTGAAAACAAATTTTAAATCGTAGAGTCAATTCACCCCTACCTTCTATCATATCTAGTCTCTCTTGCTCTCAAGCTCCTTCCCGCCAGGTGGGTGAGCCTTTTTTCCTAAGCACTGTGAGACACTGGGTCATTTCACTCACTCTTTGAGGCCCAGAAAATATCTGGTATAAAAAAATTAACCATATATTCAAAGCCTTCCATTCTAAGCTGGAAAAACAAAGCAAACAAATAAACAAAAAATAGAACAACAACAACAAAAAGCCCTCCAATCTCCAAATGTATCACTTTGGAGTTCATACCATCATTGAAATATGTGTTGATTTGGATCTTGATCCAGGAGAGGCCTTTGGCTTGGTCCATGGTCCTATCTACAGTCCATGGCCAGCACCAGCAAATTGCTTACACAGAAAAATAATATCTGCCAATTTTCAGTTCACATAAGAACAATTCTCCCTTCTCTGGGGCTTTTGTTCACTTTAGTCCTTCCACAGCTTCCACTGTTCTTGGCTTTAAAACTACAGTTTTTGGAACATGTCCAGGCTTCTTTAGTAGTTGTCAGAGAAAGCAGTGTCCTGCCAAGATCAACTACACCTAACTTAAAAGCAAGGTCTCGTTTTGTTTTAATGTTCAATTTGTTCCTCTTGGCCTCTGGTTTTCTTTCCTATAAGTTGAAATTTCTATCTGATCCTACTTAATACAATCTTCAGTCCCATGAAAAAATATTTTTCTTCTGGCAAGGCTCACCTTGAGTTTTACTATCTCAAACCGAATCAGTTATTACACTAAGAATCCTGGTTCTTTTAGTAAAGGATAGCATCCGAGCAGTAGAGACCAAAATCTTGGCACTGAGGTTGTATTTCAGATTATTTCATGGGACAAATGGGAAAGTGCAAGCAGAAACCCCATAATTATGAAAAATTATCCCTTGAAAAATTGAGTTTCTGTTATTTCTAATTTGATTACAAATATTACTATAATAAATTGATATACTTTCTCCTTTCAATGAAATTGGATGTACTACTTTCTGATATGATAATGTATTTAACTTATTACCAAATCTTCCCTTTTTTTCTTCCTTCTAATTCTTGAATTATGTATCCAGATATTGGTTATATGACAAGGAAGTTAGTAGATAACATTGTTGAACTCATTTTAATATGAGTTACCCAGAAAATATTGAAAGAAAAACTGTTAACCTTTCTCTGAAAGTAAATAATATGGACAAATTCACTAATCTAGGTCATATATATTTCAGATCAAGTCACAAACAAAGAAAAGTATGACCAATATAACATTTTGGTTTTGTTTTTCTAAAACTTGTCTTCTCTTTGTGACAATGCCATAATTTATAGGGTTAATTGCTCTGATCTGGAAGAATAGTAAGTATTCTTTTATCTCCCCAAGAAAGTCAAGTGATTGTAACCCAAAGTAAGTTTTTATATTAAGCTTCCCCAAGTGCCAGGAGACTGGAATGCTATCTTCTTCTTAGATAGCACATTTCCAAAGAATGAAGTACAGACTTGAGACATCGCTAGATCATAAAAGAGAGACAGTAGGTATTTGTCTAGTCCCTGGAAAAATGTATTTACATTCCAAAAAGATAATATGAGATCAAAGGACCTTTCCATCAAAGGAACAAAGGGGTTTCCCTTCTTTCAGGAATCTCTTTGTATATATTTTTGGGAATACACACACACACACACACACACATCCCTAAATATATATAAACATACACACATTTATACACAAATGTACATGTGTGTGCACATATATGTATATATGCATATGCATACAAATTGGAACCAAAAAAAAAACACTTGTTTTTGTCCTTTATCAATGAAGTACTGGCCACTTGTGTAGAATATTTTTCCATCTGAGTTTCTTTTTTTTTTTTAAAGATTTTATTTATTCATGAAGGACGGAGAGAGAGGCCATGATTTTTTTTT
The DNA here is from genome assembly GCA_004023965.1 of Spilogale gracilis. Classification (NCBI taxonomy): domain Eukaryota; kingdom Metazoa; phylum Chordata; class Mammalia; order Carnivora; family Mephitidae; genus Spilogale; species Spilogale gracilis. The sequence continues at coordinate 9,382 of PITA01006966.1, read as the reverse complement.
TTAAAGATTGTATTTATTTATTCATGAGAGACAGAGAGAGAGAGAGAGAGAGTCAAAGGGAGAAGCAGGCGGGGCTTGATCCCAGCACCCTGGGATCATAACCTGAGCTGAAGGCAGACGCTTAACCAACTGAGCCACCGAGGGACCCTTCCATCTTAGTTTCTTCTTGTTACTAGAGGTAAGGTCTGGTGCAAGAAAAGTTAAAGCACTTAGAAAAGTTAAAGTCAATTAGAAATATGTCTTTGACCCAGGGCATACTCAGGAATGCATGCAAAACAATAACACTTTTAGTTGCTAACATATTTTATTTGTAGCTTAAAATTTACATTATACGTAGCTACAATATCAAAACATGTAAAGGGGCATGGCGTATGGACTGCTACACTATATTCTGATATAGCTGTTCCAATGCAAGTTTTCTCCAGTGATTACTGCCCTAAACACTTGGCTCCCCATAAGCTCACATTTAGAACTCCTAATGTCATTAGATTTGTGTGTATGTTGTGTGTTGTATATCCAATATACAGCAAAGCAATACACACACACACACACACACACACACACACACACACACACACATTCTTCATAGTGTTACCCAGTTAGCATCCTCACAGGTTTAATCATTTAAAAAATATTCTACAACATGTCACTTGAGGTTTCTTTGCCCCTAAAGTTTTGTGGATGGATATAATGCTACTATTCTTCACTTACTTCCTCATCCAGACACTACCAAAATTATAGCCATTAGTCAACCTAAATAATTTCACTGCTTATAGTCCATAGGAGGAATAATCTTAAAATAATTACACAAGCATTTTTTGGAAGTTCATCTTATTTCTAAACTAAGAAAAGCATCTTATTTCTAAACTAAGAAAAGCATCTTCCCCTAAAGAAAATCATAATGGGAGGAGAAAAGTCAGTCAATATATTAATTATAGTGCCTTGAGACTACCTCAATATATTATATAGAGTAACACCAGAACTGAAGACTCTTATAGTTATCAATTTCTCAGGTATGGATAAATTACTTTACCCAGCCTGACATCACATAGACATTTATATATCCATTTAATGAGAGCAGAGGTTTTTTCTTACATACTTTATAAAATTTTTTACTACCAATTGAAGAAATTCAGAATACACCACCTCAAAATATGACGCTTTGGTATGTTGATTATTTTGATCTGAATGCACTTGAAAAATAACAAACGCAGGGAGAGGCTTTCAATAAACTCCTCTTATTTGCTTAAAGAAGGATCATCCAAATGGAAATCAATTGTCACAAATCCCCTCCCAAAGTGTTTCATCAACCAAGGAAGCTTGATTCCTATCACAAGAGAGGAGACAACGAAGTCAAAACCATACCCACACAAATTGTCACAAATTATCATACTCTCCATCTATTCGTCTAAGGGCCCATTCATAGTCCCTAAAAATAACTTACACTCCCCTAAGTTACCCCATCCTCTATTAAGCCAGTATATAAACTCTTAAATCTCACAGTCTATTTGTGATTTTTGCTATTTTGCTTTTTTTTCCTGTGATGCCCCCATGCATGTAATATTAAAAACAAATAAATTTATAGACGTTTTCTCTTACTAATATTAATGCCTGCTGTCAGTTTATTTCATAGATTAAGCTATGGAACCTAGGGTAGAAGGAAAGGCTTTCCCTCCCCTGCACAATTAATAATAGTATCCTTATTTTTACTTTTATGCACAGGAGTGTTCAAATTTTCTCTGTGATGATGAGCTAAAGCTTTCTAGCCTTTCCTTAAACTAGCTTTGATCCAATTTTCTGCCACTCTGATGCTTGTTCCCAGAAAAGAAATTCTCAGATCCAGTTTGATTTGATATTCCCCATCACCTAAATGTACCACGGGACTTTTTTGTATCATATTTTCTCATCTACTTTCTCCCATCAATGATGGCTTTCTCCAATTTCTTACACATTAAACTTCCTATTTTAGAAACAAATTAGAGTAGACATTTGAGTTTTTGTAATTCATATATCATTTCCTTTTCACCTTGTGGAAGAACATATATTTTCCTTAAGGAATTATATATTCCCAACTCATATGTTCCACTCTTCTGACTACAGGTCAGTGATGGTCACATGACTCAAGTCAGTCTAATCAGACATATCCATAGGACTGTAGTTGGGTAACCTGGAGGAAAGGATTTCCTTTTCCCCCTGTGCTTGGGGGTTCTGTGAATTTATGCCCAAAGTTGCCAAAAAGATTTCATTTATTTATTTGACAGAGAAAAACACAGCTAGAGAGGGAACACAAGCAGGGGAGTGAGAGGGAGAAGCAGGCTTCCCACAGAGCAGGAAGCCTGATGTGGGGCTCGATCCTTGGTCTCCAGGATTATGACCGGAGCCAAAGGCAGTTGCTCAACCAACTGAACCACCCAGGCGCCCCCAAAAGGTAGTATTTAACTCAAAATTAATTTGGGGATGATTATAATTTCTTCAAGCAATATCATTCACTTGGTGTTCTTCATAATTACAATAAATATCACAATTTTAGGTAAAAACTAAGACAATATTTTAGTTTCCATATTATTGAATAAACTCATATGTCCTTGCCAAAGAAAAAAGTATTTTGTATAAATAAGATAATTAAAAACAAACATATTTTCCTACATATCTTTCACTTTATTCTCAAAATAATTTAGTAATGAAAATTATATAAGAATATAAAAATGTAATTGCTATTTTAATAATTTCATTTTCATTGTTTCTTAAGTTAATATGATTTTATATAGAATCTTTGCTATATTTGATTTTCAGTCCTATAGCCTATTAGGTTAACTGCATATATAACTATTTACCTTAATCTTAGTAGTGACTATGCCACAGTATGATTATTTGACATTTATCTAATCAAGCATTGTCTTAGCCTCTGTCAGAGAATTGTTAAAGCATTAGGAAAGAGGCCCTCTTATAACAGAGTAGGGACAAAAAGACAGATTATCCAATTATACTATGATTCATGCAACTTTCATTATTCTAATACATATTAGCACTGAGGTAGGTGTATTAGATACTCTTAGTGATAGGAAGTCACATAACTTTCAGGTTCCATCGTAAATATTTCATATTCTAACAATATAACTTTTCTTTATGTACATTAATTTCTTTTTTGTACCTGAAGCAAAATTTTCATTGCTTCCTAAATAAGAGATAATGAGAAAATACAATATAATAAACAACAAGTCTACACAGGCGTAAACTTGACTAATGAAACGCTCTATAAAAGATGTATTTTCTTTAGTGGCCCAATTCTGCATGCTAAAATATTACTTTCATTCTGAGTTAGGGTCCATGAGATTAAACCACTTCTCTATAACAATATCAGTAAGAACAATTTTTAGGACATGTAGAGACAGCTAAAACACTAATATATGATGATTAAACCTACATTTCTTTTTTCTTTTTAAAATTTTATTTATTGACAGAGAGAAACACGGCTAGGGAGGGAACACAAGCAGGGGAGTGAGAGAGGGAGAAGCAGGCTTCCTGTAGAGCAGGGAGCCCGATGCGGGGCTCGATCCCAGGACCCCGGAATCATGATCTGAGCCGAAGGCAGTCGCTTAACCAACTGAGCCACCCAGGTTCCCCCAAACCTACATTTCTAAATCATAGAAAAAAATATAGTTTATTACACAATTAAAGTATGAATATATATATATAAATAGGCAAAATATTTACAGGTAGGTTTATCTTTAAATCTCATTATGCAAGTGTATAATGAGTTTTTTTTTAAAGTAATTTTTAATTAAGGTATGTACATTTTCTTTTTAGACATAATGCTATTTATTACATACAGAAGAGACTGCATTATAATATAAACATAATTTTTATTGCTGCTGGAAAACCAAGGAATTCATTTGACTTGCTTTATTGTGATATTTGTTTTATTATGATAATTGCTTTATTGCAATGGTCTGGAACCAAACCCACAATATCTCTGAGATATGCCTGTATTGTAAGAATACCAGAATTTAGGCTAAATTACCTCACAGATTTTTCACAGTACTCACAAGCAGTTTTCATGAAACAGCCTAGAGAGAATAAGCTCTGTGTGTAGCAACATAAGCAGATATCTACTACTCCCCTAAATTCATAAAAACTAGAATTTTCAGAAAACTCATGCATAAAGTGGGTGGGAAAATTAAAGTAATTAATGGGATATAAGGCAAAATTCTTAAAATGCAAATCGAATGTCTACTAGATGATTCAGAAATCAGGATATTTTGTTTTCTCATATACATTGAGTTGTTGAAATCAGAGATATTTTGAATTAATCAAAATAACAGAGGCCAAAACGTGTCCCACATGTTGAGTAATTTAACTACAGAAAATAAATTTTTCCTAAATCCCCTAAATATCTAGGGCAAACAAACAAACAAAACCTGAAGGATTTTTTTATTTGCCTACTGAAGTATCACATACAATTATTAATATACATCAGATAAAAGTCAAATTTCTTCTAGGATTATTCACAAACAATTTCACAGAGTTTTTTTTTTTCTTTTGTTACAAAGTAGCAACTCTTATGATTCTAAATTTTTCTAGTTCAGCTAGTTTGTCTCTGGGTGGGGAGAGGGAGGAATGACTTCTCTGGAGACTCTCAGCACTGGCATTGGCTAGAACTAGGAACTAATTAGGTCTGCGAAGGTTTAACAGTGAAATCACTCTTTCCCAGTGGTTAGGCTCAACCTTGGGAAAGGGTGTAGGTCAATTCTTAATTTAAGCAGAGTGTGTTGCTCTTCCCTAATGTGTTACAACATTAGTATGCTCCTAAAGTTAGATGTTAGGTTTATTAATTGGGAAGAGCTGTAAGAGGCAATGCTGTGGAGTGTAATGTGAACTTTCCAGGTTTCTGCTCACCTCGAAGTCCACTGGGACATACTTAGAATATAAGTGAATTCTGCAGTTAAGCTACACTGGCCAAACACTATGAAAATTAAAGAATAACTTAAGTCACTTGACGCATAAGAAACTTTACATTAAGTTAATAAGAAATAAAAATAAGTTTAACTTCTAACATTTTCTGTTTGGGACAGGAATTCTCAGCCTGCGTAAATTTTTCCTAAATATTAAAAATTAGCAGACTTAGGGAATGCAATTTATTTTGCATTATAACATCTAACATATGATTGAAAGATATAACTCCATTTTGAGAATTTAGATGGGTATTTTTATTATCTTCTCAAAATACTCAAATATAAACTTTTGAGACTCAATTTTTATTTCTCAATGTCACATTTAATAGGTGGCACCTTGGCCTCCATTATAAATCAGATGGTGTAAAATAAACAATGTGCTTAGAAATCATTAAACAAATTCTGACACATAGATAAACATTTTACACAAGCAATAAATTCTTATTATCTTTTTTTTTTAAAGATTTTATTTATTTACTTGACAGAGAGAAACACAGCAAGAGAAGGAACGCAAGCAAGGATAGTGAGAGAGGGAGAAGCAGGCTTCCTGCTGAGCAGGGAGCCTGATGCGGGGCTCGATGTGGGGCTCGATGTGGGGCTCTATCTCGGGTCTCTGGGATCATGACCTGAGCCAAAGGCAGTTGCTTAACCAACTGAGCCACCCAGGCACCCCAAGTTCTTATTATCTTAATCATAACTTCAACCATCCCACTCATCCCGTCAGACCATACCAATCTCCCTTAGAAATAATAGTACAATTATCTTAAGAATATATTGAATTGTCTATCTTCCTCAATAGATTTCAAGCTCCTTGAGAATGAGGATCATCACATTCAGCTTGTATAATGGTGGGTCTCCAGTACATAGTGTAGCCTCTGGAACCAAATAGGCATCTAATAACTCTTTGATGAATTAAATTAAATAGAGAAATGGAAGAAGCCCAACTAGATAATTAAGAGACAATATATTTTTTCTAGCGCAGTCCTCTTCTAAGCTAAGACCGTTTGTGCTGATTAATTCCTCCTTCTAAGCTTTGGAATGCTGTGTATTTTGGTATTAAGTCAGAGCTAAATATTTGCTAAGCCACAACGAGGAGAATCCCATTCTTGAATGTTATCCATTTGAATTTCATCTGGTTAATATTTAGACATTGTTTTGTATGTTAATCTATCACCTACTAATATTACCCAAATTTTATGTGATATAGAAAGAAAAATCTGACTTGAACTTTCTCTAAAGTATAAATGTAGCATTGATTGATAGAGATCATAATATTTCTAAATAATTATGCTCTGAAGGATATTATTAAAATTATTAATCACATCTCAAACACTAATTGGAATAGGAGAACTGGATAACTCACTTATTTTATCATTTTATAAATCTTACCTTCATTATTTGCAATTCCCTTAAACTTCCATTTCACTTCATTGTTATATGTATATATTAGATTTTGACAATTAATATAAGCAAAATGCCATTTACAGATATGCTCAGCTTCTTTCACTATTCCTTTCATTATATATATAGTTAGTATTACTATTAAAATTTCCAACTGTCATTTAAGAATCATGGATCAAAGAAGTTATTAAAACTGCCATAAAATTTTCATTCGAGGTGTGTGTGTGTGTGTGTGTGTGTGTGTGTGTGTGTATGTGTGTATGTGTGTATGTGGTGTATGAAGTATATCAGTCTAGGACTTCATTTCTGGAAGGTCCGTTCTTATTCTGGTCACTTTTAGTCCCCTCACTTTGTAATTATCAACTTATCCTTTCTTAAGAAGTTGTTTTCTCAAGAATGTTTCTAAAATGTGATAAAATAATTTTCTCTGACATAATGTGGTGGAGGTGCTAATTATCACTTCAATGGCAACCATCTGACAATATATAAATGTTTAAATTATTATGTTGTGCACCTTAAATTTAGGCAGCATTATATGTCAAATGTATTTCCAAAAAAAGTGGAAAATTGTTATAATCTGATATAATTGAACAAAATCTCTGCTGACTTTTTTAATAGTCAATATTTTGCCCTTTTACTCTCATGAATCTGTCATAATTGGTAAAATAATGCATACCATTTTCTTCTGGAAGCACTCATTTTATCAAAACTAATTAGTGCATTCTCTCTGGTACTTTAGATAGAGGGGAGAACTCAAATGAGTAAGTACCTCCATTGTTCATTCTTATCCCTGTCAGAGAGGGCTCGTTTAGGTGTCTCCAGGTATTTCTCAAGTTTGTGTCTCTAGGTAATCCCCAAATAAATGAGAAAATAAAAGAAAGAAGGCAGTCATTCAATAAATCAAATAGTTCTTAAACTCCTACTCTGTGCCTGGTAATATTCTACACTATAGGAACACGTCTGTGAACAAAACAGACAAAACTTAGCTCTCATGAAGTTTTCTCTACATGCTATGTGGGCCGGTAGGACTTTCTATGATAATGAAAATGCTCTATATCTGTACTTTCTTTTTTTTTTTTTAAGATTTTATTTATTTAACAGAGAGAAACGCAGCCAGAGAGGGAACACAAGCAGGGGGAGTGAGAGAGGGAGAAGCAGGCTTCCCGCTGAGCAGGGAGCCCGATGTAGGACTTGATCCTGGGTCTCCGGGATCATGACCTGAGCCGAAGGCAGTCGCCTAACCAACTGAGCCACTCAGGCGCCCCAGTATATCTGTACTTTCAATATAGGAGCTAGTCACTAGCCACATATGGTTATTGACCACTTAAAATGTGGCTAGTCTGACCAAATCTTAAATTTCTACTTTTATTTAATTTTAAGAAATTTAAACTTCAGTCTGTGCCTAGTAGCTTCTGTACTGCACAGCATGATCCTACAGTGTTTGTATGTTTCTTTGTGGGGCAGCGCGGTAGGAAGCAAGGTGAGTTGGGTGCACATGGCGTAAGAAAATAAAAATGAATGAGACTCCTTCCTTCAGACTTCCTAGTCCTTTTCAAGCCTGAAAGCCTAGTTGAAATGATTTTGAAAGCCACAAGATATATGAGCCCCTGAAATACATAATTAAGCTGCAAAATGGTCTTTTTACTGATAGGCAATCATGTTGATGTCACAATTAAGGCCTGAACACCAGTTAATGTCCACATAGGGAAGAATAATTGCAAAAAGTCATTAATTAGGATCTATTTACTATTCCATTGTCAAAACTAATTGCCTGGAGTAAGATGTTTTCCCTTGATTAATGGCTTTCTAAGTGCAAGGCCAAATCTATGAAGGCTACTGTTTCCCAGGAAGAGTGCTTAAGGTTCTGGTAGCAGCTAATAACCAGGTAACAACCATCATTTGCGCATCGGGAGCCCAGGCCAGACTTCAGTGTTATTTTCAAGACAGTTAATTGAGTTTGGGGCTTTCAATAGGTGAACCACATACCAGTTTTTCTATAAAGATGCAATCCTTTCCAAAAATAGAACCTTCTGTTCTTGAACTTTGCTCTTATTTTGGAAACTTCAGCCAATATGTAATATGGAGTTATGGTGAAAAATCCAACTTCCTCTTTGGTACAGACTGCTGTGTTCGTTCACTACCCTATTCAGCGACCTCTCTACCTTAATTCAACCTTAGGTTGTTGGTAGGTTTATTTTTTTGTTCTGTTTTGCTTTGTTTTGGGTTTTGTTGTTGTTGTTTTTCCAAATTCACCCCTTTAATGGAAGGTACCAACACTCAAATGATCTAATAAATACCTGTATAACAATAGTGAAAAAGGTGAAAGTAACCACAGTGAGATGAGGCTCTTCAGAAAAACTGTCTTGTCAGGTGTGCTAGGAGTCTGAGCCAAAGAAATACCACCATTTAGCTGATTCTTTGGCCCACCCACTCACATTTCCTTTGACCCACCTTCATGCCCAGCTAACTTTAGTAATCCCTCTAGAGAAGGTTCCATATTAGCCCCAGGGTTCATCAGCACCTCAGTAAACAAACGGAAAGGCAAAAAAGCCAAGGGCTGTACAACACAGCTGATGGTGGCAAAGGTGTAGCGCTCTGTCCTTCCTGCGTGCTGACATGCTAAGGAGAGCTGTGTGGGGGCAGTCACCACGGTATCTCAGCCCTGCAATCACATGCTGCAAAACACCAGCAGGTTTGGAATGACATTCGGGAAAACTTAGCCACACCAGATAGATGACAAATATAACTACCTCTCGGAAGTAGGTCACTAAAAACAAAGAGCATAGCGTGATTTTCCTGACTCATGGTTTTGGTAGAAAGATAAGAAAAGTAATCATCAAAAATTACTATCAACAACTATATGCCAATATGTTTAACAACCTAGAAGAGATGGATACATTCCTAGAAACCTATAAGCTCCCAAGACTGAAACAGGAAGACATTGACGATCTGAATAGACCTATATCCAGTAACGAGATCGAAGCAGTGATCAAAAACATCCCCAAAAACAAGAGTCCAGGCCCAGATGG